>CM067363.1:28516929-28519429 GCA_034401795.1 Chaetoderma sp. LZ-2023a | reverse complement strand
ATTTAGCTATGACCCGCCCATCTCTAGCTAAGCTCCAAGCACACACATTTAACCCGTGGTGGGGCCGATCGATCACTAAACTTCCTGAGTATCAATTTCCAGAAAACTATAAAGCTAGGTTGTTGAATATTTTGAAACTAATTTGACTGGATGCCGTTGCGGCCTATGGCAGCAACTGTGCCCATTTAAATTAGGTTCGAATATTCAACAGCATGTTTATTAAATAGTAAAGACATACAATTCGTACAACAACGCTTAGTCCGCCATTAAACGTTCCTGACTAACATAACTACGTCATTAATGGCGAAATTGATTATGACATCAGCCTACACGACACGTAGTTGATTTTGACGTCACATGATTGAGAGACAAACTGGAATCCCCCACTGATCCCTCTATTTTCACTTTCCTTTAAGTTATTTAGAAAAGACATACACATATTTCATCACAGAATTCGCCTGAAGATGAGTATCTTAAGCAAATGATGCTATGGGATATGTAGCATGTCCACACCTTTTTATCTAGAAAAAAATAAGTAAAAAATATCGTGGTGGCGATGGATACTGAGGGGCCGCCTGGGTGGGGATGGTGGCGGGGTGGGGGTTTGGCCAGAGTTTAATTAGTTTGAAGATATATATTCAACCTAATTAGACTTGGGCCAGACCCCCACCCCGCCACCACCCCCACCCAGGCGGCCCCTCAGGATCCATCGCCACCGGGATAGTTTTTACCTATTATTTTCTAGGTAAAAAGGTGTGAACATGCTCCCAGAAGAAAGAAATTGTCACAATCCTTATTTTAGGATTAAAACAAAACCGCGTCACATTAATAAAGAATCTGCCAGTCTTAGATGATGGCGAAAACAACTATTTGAAAAATAGTCATTCTGTGTTCGAGAGTATTGTATCAGCTGCATATTAGTGCATTCTCAAAATAACATAGTAGAATGTGAAAATAGAGGTATCAGTGTTTAGCTATGCCATGCTCATTTCTAGCTAGGATCCGCCCACATTTTAGGCGTAAGTACAAAGATCTCGATGGCATATTGCAGTGTGGTGTATATTTGATATAAAGTTTGACCGAGTGGCATACCAACATTTGCTTAACATTTCCATAACATCGGCGAGGAGCCAGTTCTACGGTGTCTAGCTTCGCGTTGACACATACGACCTTTGCAATGTCGTTGACCTTGATTGAATCACTAACTAATTATTACTCGGTATGTGATCGACTGTAGTATGTATTTTGCCCCCGGTGTTACCAAAAACAGGTTATTCCCGCAGAAACACCATCGACTGAATGCGCATCAACGACCACTCTACAAGGCCCATAGTAATAGATACTGGCAACTCGGTAATGGGCAAGGCGACGCACGAATGAACTCCAAGATTTCCAGTTAAACCTGTTTACTGTGTCCTCTTCCTTTTAGGGTCAAATGCTGATGGTTCTTTAAGATGGATGATTGTAAGACCGTCCGTTTTATAGAACCACCATCATTTGGCCTCAGGAGCTATATACCATAGCGAATTAGGTGTTTAAGCGACCAAATCTCTTTAGTGACCATATTTTGATGACTCACCCATTGTCCGTTATAGACAGGTTTCTGTGAATCCTATTAGTGGTCAAGGTTATCTCGACAAGTTACTTCCTCTCAAACGCGTTCACTGTGTGATTTGGGAAACGAACTGTCTAGGGAGGCTCCTGAATTGTTCAACGATACCGTCCTGGATGTATCTGTATCCTATTAAAAAATTCACGGCGGAATCAGATAGGGACCATTCTTTCCACTAATTATGTGTTTAGACATTTAGTTTCCTGAGGTAAGGTTTACGACATTTGAGCTTAGATTACGACACTTTGCAAAAGGGAATACTTATGGCAATGGGGGAGAATCCTGTTCTAGCTAAGCTCCACCCGCACTTCGCCCATGTTGGAATTGATGGTCCCCCGCCGACTATCAAATTTCAGAAAACGTTACAGATAAGCTGTCGAATATTTTGAAACGAATTTGACTGGGTGGTGCTGTTGCCTATGGCAGCAACAGCGCCCAGTAAAATTAGTTTCAAAATATGCAACAGCAATTACGGCATGTTAATTAAATAGTAAAGACATACAATTCGAACAACAACACTTAAGCATTTGTGACAAACTAGCTACGTCCTTCAGGACGCAATTGAGCATGACGCCATCCCACACGTCACATAGTTGATTATGAAGTCATATTATTGACGGAGAAACTGGAATCCTGCATTTAAGCACAAATGTTGAACGTAGGATTGAGGAAGGACAACAATTATCAAATTTGAAACGCAACATACTGCTCGAATTAAAAACAATCTTTGATCACACAATAATAAACAAGTTAATTATGTTACAATCTAGTGGCAATACGGATACAGACGTGAATCGCACTCTGTCATGTTCAACTCGCTTCAATGAATGGAATTTAAACGAGCAGGGAAACTCTAGCTGCTTGACCGATTCTGTCAACTCCATTTGT
>CM067363.1:28501929-28511929 GCA_034401795.1 Chaetoderma sp. LZ-2023a | reverse complement strand
TGTTGGCACTGGCTAGGAAGAAATATTTATTTTCCTGACCAATAACCAATTAATGGAGAATGGTTGGAGGATTGAAACCCTTAATGCTCCGAAGCGCTTTTTATACAAGAATGGAACAGAATGACGTTAATAATAATAATAATAATAATAATAATAATAATAATAATAATAATAATAATAATAATAATAATAATAATAATAATAATTATGCATGGTAATAATAATGATTATAAAAAAGTTGATGTCTGAGCACAGCTTAATGGAAATTTTTTTTAATAACCCCCATATACTTTGTACAAAGTCTGGGTGTAATACATTTATCAGTATCAGTACCGGGTTTCATTGAATCTAGCTTTCATAAGAGAAATGCCTAGAAGCCTGGTTGAGGAGAGGCTACAATTAATTGAGTAATTAAAAAAATTAGACATCCATTTTCTCTTTGTCGACTTTCGGAGTAAGCCTAATGACTTAATGCCTTTTGAGAGAAGTACAGACATAATAGAAAGTGGTTCTATTAAAAATCATATTACAGGTTGTTATGAGGATGTTCTAATATCATGGCCGCTTTTAATATAAATGAAATAACCGATATTGGTCAAATTGATGCAAATATTGGAGACGTTAGGCATATTAAATTCCCAGATCTTTTCCGTTGATTAAGCTAAGCCATCACCGGTTGTGATTTGCCGGATGTCGGTACCACCTAAACGTTTTCCGAAGCTTTAAATGTTCAAAGAAAACTTTGGTCACGATTACATGCTGAAGGTTATTAATTATCTGACTAATACAATTCACCAAGCAATGATTTCAATTGGTAATAACTCTGGGTATGCTGGATATTTTTAAAACAATTTGACTGAGGATTATTGGTGGCTTAGACACCAACAACTTTCAATCAAATTGTTTTCAAAATATTCGGCATATCCAAAGGTAAAACCCCATGGGAAATGTAGTCTGCAGTAATTCAGTAGGCAGACAGCTAAGTTACACTTTCTATAATTTCACTTGGTAATAACTCTGAACCTGCTGAATATTTTGAAAACAATTTGACTGAAAGTTATTGGTGGCTAAGCCACCAAGAACTTTTAGTCAAATTGTTTTCAAAATATTCAGCATATCCAAAGCCAAACCCCATGGAAAATGTAGCCGGCAGCAATTTAGCAGGCAGACAGCTAAGTTACACTTTCTGTACCCCGCCAGATAATCTAATTCCTACAATGATATACATAATGTCTAACCAAATCCTTCAGATCTGCCAATGGACATACCCAGTTTTTGCTAAACCCCGCGCACTTCAAGCTAATCCCCACCCACACCTCACTTCTGTTGGGACCGATTCCTGAACTCCCTGACTATAAACTTCCCGAAAACTATACAGATAAGCTGTTACATATTTTGAAACTAATTTGACTGGGCGCAGTTGCTGCCTATGAATATTTATTAAATGGTAAAGACTTACAATACGTACAACAACGGGTAGTCCGTCTTCAAATATGCGTTCGTAACATACTTATCTACGTCATTCATGACGTCATAATGACGTCATTGATTATGCTATCGTTGTCCACGTGGCGTAGTTAATTATGACGTCATATGATGGATGGATAAAGTGGGGAAGGTCTATTAGGTGTAATGGAGCGTTTGTAGCTAGGCCCCGCCCATTTATTGTTAACCTTCACCTAATTTCAGGTGTGATGGATTCGATTTATACACTTTGAGCCATTAATTACCCGTATCCCAATATCAAAGTAATTATACAGGTAAGCTCTTGACGATCTTTAATCTAATTTGCCAGGGAGCTGTTGCTGCCTATGGCACCAGAATGTTAATCAAATTCCAAATTGCTTGGCCGACATTTCGAAATTCGTGAAGGAGATATGCCGTTTTGATTGTGACGTCAGTTAACTAGTAACATAGTTGAATATGACGTCAGTTACGTGAGCGCCATATCACATTCCTTCATTTTGATCATCATCACTACTCAATTGTAATTTATAAATATTCAATGGAGGTTAAATGAAAGCAACTGACAACATATCTGAAATCCTGCTGACAGTTCTGCCAGCGACATCAAACAAAGAGAACGTAATATTAACAATCGTCTCGTAACTCTGCTGCCAAATTCTGCTCCAGGCTAGACTTAGGCAGACCACGGGGATGGGCGAAATACCATCTCATCCACAATAATATCAATGCAATGGATGACGACGATCTGTCTATCAATGATATGACGTCATAAATAATTACGTAGCATGCAGGCTGACGTCACAATCATAATTAATAGAAATATTCCGTCATGAATCTAGAATAGTCAGTCAAGTGTACGAATGTATGTCGTTGCTGGATTTACTATTTATTACACACATTCTGTTGAAAAATTTGAATCTAATTTGACTAGGCGCTTGTACTGCCATATGCAGCAACAACAGTTACAGCACCAGGTCAAATTATTTTCAAATATTCAACAGCTTACCTATATAGTTACCTTGATATTGGGATTCTGCGAATTTTTGGTTCATCGATCCAAACGCGTACAAAGCTTGGGCGGAGCGTGGCCAGAAATGGGCGCGGCGTATTTATAAATGAATCGCTCTGTTGTATTTAAAGATAACCTGCAAGGCATTTTCAGTGGAGGATTCCAGTCTAAGGTTTCTTGTACGAATTGTATGTATTAACTATTTCATAAGACTGATGTTGAATATTTTAAAACTAATCTGACTGGGCGCTGTCGCTGCCATACCAGTCAATTTAGTTTCAACATATTCAGCAGCTTACCTGTACAGTTTTCATAAAATTGATATTCAGGGAGTGTAGAGATCGATCAATCCCAACATGAACAAAGCGTGGTTAGAGGTTAACTAGAGATGGACGCGGCATAGCGAAAGCTGGTGTCCTCCATTGGAGAACACTCGGTGTATATCAAAGCCAATATTTAGATCTACAAAGCTATTCCAACTTTTGCTTCCGGGGATCGCTAATGAGTTGGTTAAGTCTAAGTCCTGTAATTGGCGTTACTGTAGCCCATTGGAGACGCGCCATAATCTCAGCTCAAATGCCGTAAATGTTGCCTCAGAAAAGTAAACGTTTAAATATTTAATTATTGGAAAGAATACGCCCTATTTGGATCAGCCGTGAAATCGACCCGCGTAATTCCATGATGGCATCATTGATCAATTCACCTTTCCAGAGTACCCATATGACGTTATAATCAGCTAAACGGCGTGGAGGATGACATCATAATCATTACGTCATAAATGATTATGTTTTGCCCGTCTTTAACTCGTAATAGTCCGACACGTTGTACGAATTGCATGCATCTACTCTTTAATAAGCATGCTGTTGAATATTTTGAAACCTAATTCACTGGCAGCAACGGTGCCTCGTCAAATTAGTTCCAAAATATTCAATAGCTTTCCTGTATAGTTTTCTGGAAATTGATGGTCAGGAAGTTAAGAGATCGGTCGATCCCAACACGGGCGAGGCGTGGGTGGAGCTTAGCTAGCGATGGGAGGGGCGTAGCTAAAATGGAAAGATCAATTCAAGAACTACCTTTAGACAGTTTGTTTCCCATGCACATGGTGGACACGATTAAGAGGAAGTACCCAGTCCTGATAACCTCGACTGGTGGTGGGGTATAGATAAACCCGTCTGTAACGGCCGCTCTATGGGGCATCATAATGTGATCACTAAAGACAGGTGGTCGAGTAATATAACTCATTTTCTGTGGCAATTATCTCATGTCGCAAAATGATTCTTACAACCACCCATCATAATGAACCGCCAACCTTTGACTCCAAAGGTCAGTGTTCACAATAGACAGTTTTGACTGGAAAGCCTGGAACTCGACCGTGTGTATTTTGTCCATGACGAAGTTGCCAGTATCTATTCCTTCGTGTTTTGTGTAATGGTCATTGGCGTGCATTCAGTTGATGGCGTTGTTGCGGCGTATAACCAGTTTTCAGTAGAACCAGGGCCAGAAGCAAAATAGCAAAGTACAGTGCGTCACATACACAACTACTTTCGACAATGGAGGAAACCAGTTTTAGCTATGCCCAGCCCAGCTTTAGCTAAGCTCACCCACGCTTTCCCCGTGTTGGGATCGATCGCTCCCCCAACAGCCTACCTATCAATTGCAAACACACTATACCGGTAAGCAGTTGAATGCAACAACAGTACCCAGTCAAATTAGTTTCAAAATATTCAACAGCTTACCTGAATAGTTTTGGGAAAATTGAGATTCAGAGAGTGCGGGAATCTGTTTATCCTAACATGGACAACCGGTGCAGCTTAGATATAGATGGACGGGGAAAACAATATTCTTCCATTCGCTAGCCCTATTATTTGTTAGCGCACTGAACAGATTATATATTACATGTATATTGAAGTTATATCACCAGGTGTAATTGGCAGGAATGACAACAGGAGTTCCGAGGTGTTCTCATTTTACGTCACTAAATACATTGTATGACTTCCAAGATTACACAGAGATGAGAAGTGAAGCGTGATGTTGATCAAAATTACATCGTATCGGCTCTTTCGAAAGGTTCTTCTTGTATAATAGTACACTTGATGCAGAACATAGTATAATTAGATTTGCTCTCAGAGGACATGAACTGTAATTTAATGGCAGAAAACATGTTATTCCACCTAAAGTTTTCAAAGAAACGAACCATCAGAACAGTTAGAAGGTCCCGATATTCGATTTTTATTACGACTGATGATGGTTCAAGTTAATAAATGGAAGAATTGTAGCACGTTAATGTATTTCCTGTCTCCAACAGTTGACTAAAATTTGTCAACCTCTGCGAAGCATGTGTTTTATCTCATTTATTATAACAGCCATCATCCTGTCAAAGTTTCCTCACAACTCGGTGTAATGTGCTTTTAAAATAACTTGCCTGAAGATATTGCTGCAGTGCAATCTCGAATGCCAATAGGCAAATAGACTTGTTCCAAAAATCGATAAAAATGAAAATGCATGTTTATTATATAAGTTAGCGAGACTGACCCACATACATGGCTTTTAAGAATGTAACTGACATATGTGCCCATTACTTTCAAATGCAATAGAAGCGAATCTAAATTTGGATGATATCGAAATATCGATTACAGTTATTTGAAAGAGGCTTAGAATGTATCTTATCCTGGATATGGATTTATATTTAGCCATATTTCTTGTGTTGACGCTTGTGAAAGCTATGTGAAACGGCCCCTTATACTCGAAATGTATGCTTTAATGGCTATAAATCCACTAACACAATTTAAAGAGCATAACATAATTTCTCAGTGTTTTCAGGAAATATACATAGGATATAATAGTAGGAAAATAATTCCTATTGTGTAATTAGACCTGTACTAAAATGCATTCTTCTATCTTACTAAGCTGCCATTTTTTTTCCAGTCATATAATGCAATGATTCACACGAATCCGCTCGCCATTCATAAACCTATCCCTTGATTTATGTAGGGGCGTTTAGTGTGCACAGTCAGAGTTCGAATGCCACTCATTGCTGCAAGAGAATGTCATATCATAGCTCCATTAAGTCCAGTTGACATTCGATTCACATTGCAGAGATGGTGTGTAGGAAGCTAGACGGTCCTGGTTTCATAGAGCGTGACTTGGAGGCATGTCTAGCGATAAACAACAGTTTGCAAAAACACAACTTCATTCTAAGTTTGAACCTGTTTTATCCTGATTCACACATGGTCTCGAGCGCTTAGATAGACCATGACTGGCTTTTGATACAGGATTGCGGCTGACAAGCCATCAGAGAATATTGCAATATGACTGCAGGGCATCAAGTAATCGCAAATTATAAAAACTCAAACTGGTGTTATTTGGCTTAGAATTAGAAATACCATTTTACTATTGCTTTCCAGCAATGATCGATGTGACCATACCAGAAAAACATCGCTCGTATCAATATGCACAATTAATACCAATCGCTAGAACTGATATGGCACTCACGCATCTGACGTCACAATCACGAAATTTGTCACTAGTTAACTGACGTCTGTCAAAATAACATAGCTCTTTCTCGAAATGTCCGCCACACAAGTGTATTCGATTAATTTACAATTTAATTAACAATCTGTTGTCATAGGCAATTAGATTCAAAATCTTCAAACTCTTGGCTGTATAATTACTTTAATATTGGTATTATGTGTCTTTAGGGTTCAACATATTTAAATTGATTCCAATACGCATGCAAAATAGATGGAGGTTAACTAGAAATGAGGATTCTGGCTAGCAATAGATCCTAGATTACATCGTATTGGCTGATCTGAAGGATTATATTGAGAGTATTAGACATTATGCATATCATAGTCGAAATTAGATTATCTCGCAGCATACATGACGTGTAACTTTGTGCTCTGTCTGCTGAATTCCGGCAGGCTGCATTCACCATGGGGCTTAGCTTTGGATATGATAAATACTTATAAAATAATTTGACTGAATGCTGTTGGTAGCTAAGCCACCAATGACTATCAGTCTAATTGTTTTCAAAAATATTCAGCAGGTCCAGAGGTATTATCAATTGAAATTATTGCCTGGTGGCTTGTGTTAGTCAGACAGTTAATCATCATGAGCGTGTAATCGTGACCAACTGTTTCTACTAAACTGTGAACCACCGGAAGAGTTTTGTAACCGGTGGTGGTTCACTTTAATCAATGGAAAAGATCTGGGAATTTAATGTGCCTAATGTCACCAACATTTGCATCAATTTTACCAATATCGGTTGTTTCATTTATGATAAAAGCTGTCATTTAAAAAAACTTTCTACTATGTCTGAAATTGGATCTCAGATCACATTAACTCATTAGGCTTGGTCCGAAAGCCGACACAGCGAAAATGGGTGTCTAACTTTGCAAATTACTAAATCATGTGTCTTGCGGATGTCCATTACCTGTGAACGTTAAATTCGATATAACCGAGTCAGATTTTGGATTTTATCAAATGGTTAATTACAATTATATAAAATAGGCTTGCCATTTAAATTAGCTTGCGAGCTTTGATGAAAATTAGTCTTAGTTTGGTGATGATGATTGCAAGAAAAGGTACAAAGCGTCTTCATATATCAGAGAAAATGGCAATATGACTGCGGGGCATCAGAAATGGCAAATTATAGAAATCAAACTGTCGTTACTTGGCTTAGAATTCGTAATTTATACTGTTGCTTTTCAGCACTGTTTGCTGTTGTCCTGCCAGATAATGTCACCAGTATCAATCTGTTCAACTAGTTACAATCAATGCCATTGTCTAAAATAAGTAACCATTGTACTGACAACCCCAGAAGCCAGTACTTAGTGAACTTGGTGGACAGCTGATTATAGGAATACGTGCATGGGGTTAATGGAGAATACACGCCTTCCAATTTTGCTATGACCAGATGATCTCTGCCTACACTCCAGCTACACCGCACTCGTGTTGGGATCGATTGATCCCTGAACTCACTGACTATCAATGTCCAGAAAACTATACAAGTAAGCTGTTGAATATTATGAAACTAATTTGACTGGGTGTTGTTGCTACCAATAGTAGCAACAGCACACACACACGCACGCACGCACGCACGCACGCACGCACGCACGCACGCACGCACGCACGCACGCACGCACGCACGCACGCACGCACGCACGCACGCACGCACACACACAAACACACACACACACACACAAACACACACACACACACACACACACACACACACACACACACACACACACACACACACACACACACACATCATCAAATAATTACAGAATATTCAATAGCATCTTTATTAAATAGTAAAGATATACAATTCGTACAATAACACTTAGCCCGTCACCAATTTTTAGTTCGTCACGTACTTATCTACAAGTTATATTTCTGATATAAATCATAAATACTGTGGTATGGACGTAAATAACCAGATCTTGTTGTTTATAACGCCAGAACGCATTTATGATGGTCTTTGTTGAATTATGAGGGACCTGAATGCAACAGAGGCCTTTACTACCCTTCATTACACATTATGATTGCAAATATTGTATTGCGATGCTCACCGTGGATTTATTTAAGGAAACGTGTACATTCAAACATTTTATATGACTAATACATAGATGATCATGTAACTATTTTAACTGGTCTTCATTTCACTGCACGGATGTCTAATGTTAGGTCTGTCATAGAATGGTGATGCCATTCGAATTTGATGTCAAATATCAATGACGTGACCAACATTGACAAAGTTAATTTGACAATGAATATCATTGTATTTTGAGAATGGCATTTTTCAAATTTCAAGAAAGGTGTTCATATATTGTGAATAGAATGTGGCCTCGGAGGCATGTCTAACCAGAAACTACATTTTGCAAAATAACACAACTTCATTATACGGTTGATTCCGTTTTATACTGATTCACACAAGTCCTGGATCTCGTAGACAGGCCATGCATGATGTTTAACTCAGTAGTGAGGGTGATAACGCAAAAAAAGAGAATATGGAAATATGATTGCGGGGCCATCAAGGAATGACAAATTACAGAAATCAAACTGTCTTTATTTGAGTCAGTATTAGGTAATACCAATTTCACTGTGGTTTTCCAGCAGTGATCGTTGTGGTGCTAACAGAAAACGTGACCTGTGTTACTCCGCCTAGCCACTTGTACTGGCAAGCCCAGAAATCATGGCATATTGAACTTTGTGGAAAACTGAATATTGGAATCACGTATATCAGTGCTATGCTCTAATGTCTCGGACAGCAACCGCTTATAGCAGCACTGTTTCTAAAACAATCAGAATTAGCATCCTCATTCAAACACGTTTACAATTATATTGTCAAAATGATGGCCGTATCTAAAGTTATTTGTAAGGGTTCTGATATATAACTCTGATGGACCTTTCCAGTTTATCCATCCATTATATGACGTCATAATCAACCACGTGACACGTAGGATGACGTCAAAATCAGCGACGTCATGAATGACGCAGATACGTTTGCCACGAACGCTTAAATGATGATGGACTAAGCATTGCTGTACGATTTGAATGTCTTTACTATTTAATAAACATTATGTTGAATATTTTGTTCTGAAAGCCGACAAAGAGAAAATGGATGTCTAACGTTTTAATTTACTAAATTATGTGCAAACTATCCTCGGCCATAGCTCCTGAGTATGTGTCTTACGTATGTCCATTACCTGTGAATGTTAAATTCGCTGAAACCAAAATCAAATTTTGGATTTTAACAACTGGTTAATTACAATTATAGAAAATAAACTTGGCAATTAACTGGTGAGTTTTGATGACGTAAAATTAGTCTTAGTTTGGAGTTGGCGATTTCGAAAAGGGTGAAAAGCCTCTTCTCATATGCAGAACACGTGTTTTAGTGGCTTCGACTCACTAAGCTAGTGCATAGTTTATACTTTGCAAGATAACGCTTCAGCATTAAAAAATAAACTTGAATTGCTGGGAAATAATTCCTGTTATGCAACTGGACCGGTCATAAAATATACTCTTAGAGCGGGGAAAACCATACTTTATTACAATCATATAATGAAGTCCTTCAACGCAATTTGTTCCTCATACAAAACCCCATGTCTGCGTCTATATAAGTAATTTATTGGATGTCCTATGTCACGTTTAAAAGGCTACCATTTGTTGCTAGTGAACGTCATCCATAATGCCAGTAAATTATGTTGACAGTGCATGTTCTTTGCAAATATTACACTTAGAAAGCTAGAAGTGCAGGATTATAACAAGCCTTGGACGCATGTCTAGTGGGAAGATAAATATCACAGCTTCATCCTTCAGTTGAATCAGTTTCATCCTGGTTCCCACATGTCTTCGAGCTCATAAACAATCCATGCATGGCTGTTAATTCAGGATTGATGGTGATAACGCATCAGCGAATGTGGAAATATGACTGCGGGGCAACAGTAATGGCAAATTATAGAAGTCAAACTGTTGTTATTTAGCTTAGAATTCGCAATTTATACTGTTGCTTTTCAGCAC
>CM067363.1:28436929-28499429 GCA_034401795.1 Chaetoderma sp. LZ-2023a | reverse complement strand
TGCATCTAGAAACATTCTTGACATTCTAATCATGGCATAGCTAATTTAACTGTGAAATGAATCTAGCTGTCTTTATTGCAAATGATTCCCAGACGAAAGCTACCGGCGGCTATACATTCCTGCCCGGAAGCCGAGAATCGAGTGCAGAGACCCCATCCTAAAGAAATAAAATATTAAAAGTATGCCGCATCCGAGATCTGCTCCTTTAGCACGATCAGAACATAAAGCAAGGAACTGATTGTCTTACACAATTGCAACATTGCTTTTGGGGAATAGAGTATTCAAGTTTATCCATCAATCATATGACGTCATAATCAACAATGCGACGAGTAGGATGGTGCCATAGTCAATTACGTTATACTTTATGTAGCTAAGTTCATCACTAACGCTTAATTCATGACGGACTATTCGTTGCTGTACGAATTGTATATAATTGAATAGTTTTCTGGAAATTGAGATTCAATGAGTGCAGGGGTCGATTCATCCCAAGATGGGCAAAGGATGCAGCTTGGCTATAGATGGGCGGGACATAGCTAAAACTGGGTTCCTCCATACTCTAACACAATAATTTGTTAGCGCACCGATGTGATTATATACGAAGTGAAGTGATATCAGCAGGTGTAATTGGAAGGAATGGCAACATGATTTCCGCGGTGTTCTCATTTTATGCCACTGTATTACATTGCATTCCTTCCAAAATTACAATGCGATGAGAAGTGAAGTATGATGCTGATCTTATTGGCTATTCCGAAAGGTTTCCCTTGGATTATTACACTCAATGCAGCAAATAGTACAATTCGATTTGCTCTCAGAGTATATGAACTGTAATTTAATCACAGGAAACATGTTATCCCGGCGAAAGTTTTCAAGGAAAGTTAGGAGATATCGACATCCGATTCTTATTACAACCACTAATGGATCACTTTGATAAATGGAAGAATCCTAGTAATTTAATCCATTTTCTGTCTCCTGTCTCCAACAGTTGAATAAGATTTGTCAACCTCAGCGATGCATGTATTAAATTTCACTTATAATAGCATCTGTCACACTGTCAAAGTTTCTTCACAACTCTGTGTAATATGCTTTTAAAATAACTTGCCTGAAGTTATTTCTGTAAGTAAATCGCGAATGTCATCAAGTCAGTAACTAGTCTTATTCTGAAATTGGCAAAATGAAAACGAATGTCTAATCTAAGTTAGTGTGACCTATCCACCTGTATTCCCTTTAAGCATTCGACTCCTGTATGTCCCAATATAAACCAAAATGAAATGCAATAGAAGCCCATCGAAATGTTGATTTTTACGAAGAGGTTACGTTATTTGAACGATGTTTAGTCTTTATCATTTTATAAAATTACACAGCTTTATTATAAGTTAGAATTTGTTTTATCCTGATCCACACACGTTCTCGATATTTTAGACCATCCATGTATGGCATTTACTTCGGATTTAGGGTAATAAGGCATCAGAGAGTGTGGCAATATGACCGAGGGCATCAATCAATGGCAAATTATAAAAATCAAGCTGGTTTTATTTGGCTTTCCAATTCATAATACATTTATCTTGTTACTGCCCAGCAATGATCGATGCAACCATAACAGAAAACGGCACCTATACCAATCTGTGCTATTGGTTCCAGTCCACGCAACTCTCTAAAATGAGAGAACACTGCACTGACTCACCAAGACTTTAGGGCTTATTAAACATGGTAGATAAATGATTATTGAAAGTACGTATATCAGTAGTACGGTCTAGGAAAAACATTATGAATGAACACTGTTTGCAAAACAGTAAGCATTAAGATGCGTATCCAAACACTCTCACATTTATAATATTAGAAGGATTCGGTATCAACTTGCAGCACTACGTACATTGACCATATTGTAATTGAAAAATCTTGCAAGCCACCTTTAAATCAAATTGATATCGCTGTGGACGAAGTGGAATTACGCCCATCCCCGTGGTCAGCTTTACAGTCTTGTCTGGGTTGCAGCACAGTATGGCAACATAGATATCATACGATTGTTAATACGACGTTTCATTTTTTATGTAGTTGCAGGAATGGCTGCAGGATTTCAGATATGTTGTTAGTTGTTTGGATTAAATTTCCATTGCATGTTTCTAGAATTACAGCTGAGAAGTAATGATTATCAAAATGGAGGGATCTGCTATGCCACTCACGAATCTGATGCCATAATCAATTACGTCACTAGGCAAAATGACATAGGTCCTCCGCGAAACTCGATATATCCGCCACACAATTCTCTCTTGTAAATTTACAAATTAATTAACATTATGTTACCATAGACAGCAACAGCTCCCTGACAAATCAGATTCAAAATCTTCAACAAAAGATTACCTGTATAATTGCTTTGATATAGGGATTCTGGAAATTAGTGGTTCAACGTATAAAACTCGATTCCAACACATGTGCAAATTAGGTGGAAGTTAACTAGAAATGGGCGGGGCCTAGCTAGAAATGGATAACTCTATTACACATAATTGGCTGATTTGAAAGATGTTAATGGGCGTATTAGACATTATGTATATCAAAGCAGAAATTAAATTATCTCACAGAGTACAGGAAGTGGAGCTTAGCTGTCTGCCCGTCGTATTCCTGCAGACTACATATCCCATGGGTGAAAACAATTTGACTGAAAGTAGTTGGTGGCTAACCAAACAATAACGATCAGTCAAATTGGTTTTTAAAATATACAGCAGGCCCAGAGTTATTACCTATTAAAAGTATTGCCTAATGTCTTGTATTAGTCAGACAACTAATGATCTTGAGCATATAATCATGACCACAGTTTTCTTCTAAGATTTGAAGCGTCGGAAAAGTTTAGATGGTACCGACATCCCCAAAATCACAACCGTTGATTGTTCATTATAATGAATGGAAAAGATCCCTGAGTGTAATATGCGTATCGTCTCCAATATGTGCATCCATTTGACCAAAAACGGTTATTCCATTTATAAGAAAAGTTGTCATGATGTTAGAACTTTCTCACAACTACCTGTAAAATGATTCTGATAAAAAAAAAAGCTTTTATTATGTCCGAAATTGAAAATCAGATCACATTAAGTCAGTAGGCTTGTTTCGAGCTCCGACAAATTGAAAACGGATGTCTAACATTTTAAATTACTAAATTCTGTGGAGCCTATCCTCAACGACGGCTTCTATGTATTTATTTTGCGGATGTCCATTACCTGTGAAAGTTAGATTCGATGAAAGCAAATGAAATTTAGGATTTTATCAAATGATTTTAAATTATTTTGGGAGTTTTGATGTAAAATTAGGCGGCTTGGTTTGGTGTTAACGATTGAGAAAACGGTAGAAAGCGTTATCATACATACAGAACACGTGCACTCAGTTCTGAAACGCACACGCGGAGAAACCCGTGCTTTATTAAGGCCATATAATGCAATCCTTCCACGCAAGTTGTCCATCACTCATAACCCCATGTCAGCATCAATATACATTCATTATTGAATATGTTATGTCAAGTGTTAAAACGTCCCCATTTGCTGCTAGTGAGTGTTATTCATAGCGCTAGTACATCTAGTTGACAGTTCGTACCCGTTGCAGGATTATGCTGATGATACTTGCGGTGCAGGATTATAACCCACCTTGGATGCATGTCTAGCGAGAAACAAAATTTTACAAAATAACACAGGATCATCTTCTAGTTGACTCAGTTTTATCCCGGTTCCAATATGTCCTCGAGCTCTTAAACAATCCACGCATGGCTGTTAATTCAGGATTGATGGGGATAACGCATCAGAGAATATTGCAATATGACTGCAGGGCATCAGCAATGTCAAATTATGGAAATCAAACTGTTGTTATTTGGCTTAGAATTCGCAATTTCTAATGTTAATTTCCAGTACCGGTCGATGTGATCCTACCAGATAATGTCACCTCAGTCAAGCTGTTCAACCACTTCCAATCCATGCCATTGGCTAAAATAAGTGATCATTGTACTGACAACCCGAGAAGCCAGTGGTTACTGAACATGGTGGAGAGATGATTCCAGGACTACGTGCATAGGTTTAATGGAGAATACACAATGATCCTTTCCAGGTTTAGCTATGGCCTGCGCATTTCTACCTAAGCTACACCCACACCTCGCTCGTGTTGGGATCGATTGATCCCTGAACTCGCTGACTATCAATCTCTAGAAAACTATTCAAGTAAGCTGTTGAATATTTTGAAACTAATTTGACTGGGTGTTGTTGCTGCCAATAGCAGCAACAGCGCCCCGTCAAATGAATTTTAAAATATTCAACTTCATCTTTATTAAATAATAAAGATATACAATTCGTAGAATAACAATTATCTCGTCACCAATTATGAGTTCGTGACGTAATTATCTACGTCATTCATGACGTCATTAATTATGACGTCATCCTATACGTCAGGTAGTTGCTTATGATGCCATATGATAGATAGATGAACTGGAAAGTTCCATTAGTTTTCAGTAGATTATGAACAAGTTTGGAACAGCATTGATTCAATGCATATTTTATTTCTGATGAAAATCATAAACACCTTGATATTGTCGCAAAGATTGGATTTTGTAGTTTATAACGCCATAAACGCATTTATGATGATCTATGTGGAATTATGAGTCACTGATAGAGACCTGAATGCAACAGATACCTTTAATATCATTCATTACACAGCACTAGTGCAAACATTGCATTGTGATTCTTGCTTTGGATTTATTTAATGAAACGTACGGAGGGAGGGAGGCAGAGAGGCAGGGATGGAGGCAGGACGGCAGGACAGGAGGGAGGGGGAAGAGAGGGAGCGATGGAGAGAGGGAGAGACAGACAGACAGACAGACAGACAGACAGACAGGCAGGCAGGCAGGCAGGCAGTCAGTCAGGCAGGCAGGCAGGCAGGCAGGCAGGCAGACAGACAGACAGGCAGGCAGACAGACAGGTAGATAGAGAGGGGGAGGGGGAGGAAGCGAAATTATCTACAGTAATATAGTACATCGAAAAAACAGATTTCTGTCGAAGATATCTGCAGAAAGACATCGCAAATCTGATAATACCCACAATACAAATAATTAAATATGTCTACTATGCTAGCGGATATTTTGAAATAGTGTCAGTATAGTTAAGAGTTCTAAAGCATCGTGATGTTCAAAGAATAACACCATCGTTATTTCACGTAAATTATTAGGTCTGTAGCTATATGCCCGGCTGCACTAGTCCACACCCAATGATGTAATAACACACACATGTCAAACAAACACATGGACGCGTAGAAAATCATTCTTGACAATCTAATCGTGACGAAGCTAATTTAACTGTATACTGAAACTACCTTTGTTTATTACAACTGATTCTCACATGAAGGTCGCCGCCGGATAAACATGTCTGCATGGAATCCGAGACTCCTGTGCAGTGAACCCATTCTAGTAAAAGAAAATAGAATGTCGCATTCAAGCTCCTTCGGCATGATAAGAACATAAAGTAAGGAACTGAATGACTTATAATATACCATCATTCTTTTTGGGTAATGGAGGATTCTAGTTTAACAATCAACCACATAACGTCATAACCAACCACGTGATGTATAGGATGATGTCATGTTTAATTATGTCATGAATAGCCTGGCTAGGTTTGTCACGGACACTTATTTGATGGTGGACTATGCGTTGTTGTACGAATTGTACGAATTGTATGCAATCCCACACCAAAGTGCCTGGAAATAAAGATGTTACAATTGTATCCTTTTAATGGCTTAAATTGTGTGCCTCAATGGGATGGAAAGAAATAAGTCTCAAAATATGATGATTTTGTTCCATATGAATAAATTGTGTATTTTAGTTATGAATTTGAATTAGGGACTCGCGTATCTATTTCAATTTCATAACTTAAAACATTATATTAATTTACATGGACTGAAATCATCATATGTTAAGATTTATTTTGATTCATTACATCTAGGCACATAATTTAAGCCTCTTCTTCTTCTTCTTCTTCTTCTTCTTCTTTTCGATCGCTAGTATCAGACTTGGAGAGCCGTTCTCAAGATGAATTTAAGCCTCTAAAAGCATTCAATTTTATTTTCAAGCCCATTAGTGTGAATAGGCTATGACTGGTGGATAATTCGCTGGCAAAACTGCAGTATCTAATCAATCAGATAATATAGTACATCCAGTACATCGTCATTAACCTTAGCCAATGTTATTGCTAACCATCTTTATTGCCTTCCTTGCAAAAATGGTACTATTACGGCTGATGAGTCAAACTTTGTTAGTATTGAAGTTATTATAATTTTGACAATTTTATTTCAACGATGTCTCATAAAAAATTTCTAGTTCGGTACATTACAAAGTTTCCATCTCTGTCATTACACATTCTTTGAAATGACGAAGATACACTTGATACACTCTTTCTGTGCCACACACAGGAACATCTAGTGATTTTAATTAGGATTAGCATAATCTGCACTTCAGACCAAACACACTCGCATTGAGGCTGGCTGAGAGCACGTTATTCACCATTCCCTCATTTGTAATCTGAATCAGGAACTGCTTTATTTGAGCAAATAACGTGTAACTAAATTTACTTATACACTTCTGAATGCATGAATCCAGATTATCCTCATATGTCCTCATAATGTGCTATGGCACATGTTGGCTGCTGTCATAATCAATTACGTCATGAATGACCCGATTTAGTCCAACATAAACACTAAATACACCGTTATGTTGTACGAAGTGTATTCTTTACTATTTAACAAACATTCTGTTCTAAATGTTCAATCTAATTTGACTGGGCGATCAACAGCTTACCTGGATAGTTTTCTGGAAAGTGATATTCAGGTAGTGCAGAGATCGGGCGATGCAAACTCGAACAACGGGTTTGTCGAGCTTAAGCATAGATGGGCGGGGCATAGCTAAAACTAGATTATTCCCTTCTCTAACCATATAATTTATTAGCGCACAGAGCGGTTAGATATACAAATTGACATGAAATCACCATGTGTAATTGGCAGAAATGAGAACATGAGGTCCGTGGTATTCTCATGTTGTGTCAATAAGCCTTTCAAGATTACACCGAGATGAGAAGTAAAGTGTGATGTTGATACAAATTACATCTTCTCGGCTCTTCCGAAAGGAAAGTCAACCATTTGATTGTTATTAGTGATGCAGAACATAGGATAATTAGATTTTCTCTCAGAGGACATGAACTGTAATTTAATCACAGAAAACATGTTATTCCACCTAAGGTTGTCAAGGAAAGTTCGAACCATCGGAAACGTTAGGGGATACCAACATCCGATTCTTGTTACAACCGGTAATTTTTCACGTTAATAAATGGAAGAATTCTAGCAATTTGATGCATTTTCTGTCTCCTGTCTCCAACAGTTGAATAAGATTTGTCAGCCTCTGGGAGGCATGCATTGCCTCCCACTTATAATTTAGCATCTTCCATCCTGTGAAAGCTTCTTCACAACTCTATGTAATATACTTTAACTTGCCTTGGGTTATTTCTGCAAGTGAATCTCGAAAGTCATCAAGTCAGTAACTAGTCTTAGTAAAAAAATTGACAAAATGAAATGAATGTCTACCATCAGTTAGCGTATTCTGTCCACCTGCAGATCCCTTAAGACTCGTTGATGTCCCATTACAAACGAAAATGAAATTCAATAGAAATATCTTTTTTCTACGACGAGGTTAAGTGAATTCACCATTCCAGGGTATCCACCCATGATTTGACGTCATATGACGTCATACTCAGCTAAGCGACGTGTATGATGACGTCATAATCATTACGTCATAAATGATTCTTTTAGGCCCGTCTTAACTCTTAATAGTCCGACACTCTGTACGAAGTGTATCCCACTACTATTTAATAAATATTGAATATTTTGAAACAAATTTGACTATTAAATTAATTTCAAAATATGCACACGCTCACCTGCATAGTTTTCTGGAAATTGATAGTCAGGGAGTTCAGAGATCGATCGATCCCAACACAAGCGAGGTGTGGGTGAAGCTTAGCGAGGGATGGGCGGGCATAACTAAAATGGAAATGCCCATTGCCCGAGGCTTGATCTTTATCTTAGCTCGCGAAAATGGATGTATAATTGGCTTTATTTCTTGTGTTGACGATTTCAAAGTCCATCTAAAAACGACTTCATATACTCGAAACATGTGTTTTATCAACTGCGATGCACTAAGATTTCTCAGTGTTGAAAATAAATGTCATAATGTAGGAATACAGTTTGAGCTATGTCCCGCTCATCTTTAGCTGAGCTCCACACACATTTCTCAGTGCTGTGATCAATCGATCCCTTAAGCTGACTGACTATTAATTTCCAGAGAAATATACAGGTAAGCTGTTGAATATTTTGAAACTAATTTGACAGGGTGCTATTGCTGTCTACGGAAGGAACAACGCTCAGTCAAATTAGTTTCAAAATATTCAACAGCATCTTTATTAAATGGCAAAGACATACAATGTGTACGCCAACGCTTAGTCCGTCATTAATTAAGCATTCGTAACAAACTTATCAGCGTCATTCTTTACGCCATTCATTATGTCCTCATCATACACGCCACGTAGTTGATTATGCCATCATATGACCTATGGATAAACTAAAAAGGTCACTAGCTCCGCATCGACTAATAAACGTAAACTAGTATGCTGTAAACATAATTCCTAGTATGTAATCGGAGCAGTCCTAAAATACCAGTCAATGACATTCTTATATCTGCCATTTTTATGTCATCCATATAATGCAATGATGTACAAGAATTATCTCACCATTCATATCCCTTGATCATATGACATCATAATCAACTAAGTGATCTGTAAGATGACGTCACAATCATGACGCCATGAATGCCTCGATATAGTCAGTCTTAAACGATTAATAGTCTGACACGTACGAATTCACCTTTCCAAAGTATCCATTCATCATCTGACCTAGTATGACGTCATAATCAGTTCCGCGCGTGTATGATGACGTCACAATCATTACGTCACAAAGGGTTCCATATAGACAGTCATCAAATCTCAACGAGTCTGACACGTTGTATAAATTGTATGTCTTTGTAATTCTTTGCTGTTTAATAGACATGCTGTTGGATGATTTGAGGCTGGTTTGACTGGGCGCTGTTGCTGCCTTAGGCAACACCGGCGCCCAGTCAACTTAGCCTCAAGATACCCAACAGCTCATCTGTATAGCTTTCTGGAAATCGATAATCAGGCATAATCTATTGTACAGTGTACATATTTCGACTTTAGGGATACTCAATGCATTTATTAATTTATTGTTTATGAACGTATATAATAGCTGACCGTCGTTTGTAGGTCTATACTCTGTACACTCAAGGGCCTATGGACTAATGTGGAATCAATAAATCAACAAAAAAAATCATAAACCGATGACCGCATTTATATGAGTACTTTTGGCGCGTGCTGTCAGAATTCGAAAGTCAGCCATTGCTGCAAGCGAAAGACATATCATAATGGCATTACACCGAGTTGACATTTGATGCCAGTTGCAGAGAAGATGCTTAGAAAACTAGGAGTGCCTGATTTCAGATAACCCGCCTCGGAGGCATGTCTAACAAGATTTTACGAGAAACTACATTTTACAAAATAACACAACTTCATTATACGGTCGATTCTGTGTTATCCTGATACGCACATGTCCTGGAGGTCGTAGACAGGCCATGCATGGCGTTTAAATTCAGGATTGAGGGTGATAGCGCATAAGAGAATATGGCAATATAATTGCGGGGCCATCAAGGAATGACAAATTACAGAAATCAAACTGTCTTTAGTTGGCTCAGTATTAGGTAATACCAATTTCACTGTGCTTTTCCGGCAGTGATCGTTGTGGTGTTAATGCCATGTCAATCTGCTTAACCACTTCCAATCCACACACCTGTCTAAAATGCGTGATCCTTGTAGTGTTAAACCGAGAACTCACGGCATACTGAGTATTGTGTAAAGGTGGAAATACACTGCTGCGTGTGCGTGAGCGTGCGTGAGTTCGTGTGCCTACACGCATGCGTGAAAGTGAATACATCGATTTATAAAAGTATATACATACCAGTTATATCCAAGACTAGCCCAATTGCATTCCATGTGTTCCTTGCTAATTGCTGATCTTTGTGGCGCTTATCAATAGAATTGTACAAGAAACTTTTTTCCCTAACAAATTCGATCAATTTTTCGGTGATGTTGTCGTCTAGCTCTCCTTTCTTGCCCATTTTGTCAAAATTAGAGAATTTGATTTGATTTGCTATGATATGATCTAGAGAAAACATGTGCTCGCGAAATGTTATGGATTTCACGTGCGCGAACTCATGCACGCGCGCAGGCTTTGCACGCTCATAGGAGCGTAAAAAATGTCGCAATCGCAACACGCACACGAAACACGCGCACGCACACGCAGCAATGTATTATGCTCCTACTTGTTTCTATGATATTGATTGAAACGCACCCGCACACGCAACACGGACACGCAACACGCACGCGTACACGCACTCAGTGTATTTCCTCGTTAACGCTGATTAATGGAATCACGGATATCCGTGGTAGGTCCTACGGGCTATGACAGCAACAGCATATAGCAACACTGTTTTTAACGATCAGCATTAGCGTCCTCATGCAAACGCGTCTACCATTATAATGTCAAAATGTGGGACGTATCTAAGGTTACTCGCACGTGTTTCTGATATATGTCTTTAATGGGGAGGGGGGGGGGGGGGAGATTCCGTTTTAGCTATGCCCCACCCATCGTTAGCTACGCTCAACCCACTCTTCGCCCGTGTTGCGATCGATCGATCCCGCACTCTCTGAATCTCAATTTCCATAGCACTGTACATGGAAGCTGTTGAATATTTTGAAACTAATTTGACTGGGTGATGTTGCTGCTTCATCGATTTAGTATCCACGACAAACTTATCCACATCATTCATGACGCCATTTATAATGAATTAGTCCTCTACATCAACTAGTTGATTATGAAATGTGATGGGTGGATAAACTGGATTACTCCATTACAGTACACTAATGTACCGTACCTTATATTAAGATTGATAATCCACCCTGAAAGCAGACGTCATAGACAAGTATATTCTTCTATCTATATTTGCTGTATTTACATTACCATCACCCTCGCTAAAAAGTAGCTTTTGTCATTAAAAAATCCTATGCACTAGGGGATGCGGGAGTTTATCTCGTGTAAAGGTCTCCTTAAATTAAAGATCCAAACGCGTAATTATTCATGCTGACGGATAGGCCGGACGTCAATTTCCAGGTAACTGATGTAATTATATTGCGCCATCGTTGATCAATTCAGAAACCAGTTCGTTCTACACACTCTGCTTCCCACCATTTAAACAAAGATGCTAAGAGGATGCGCTCGATCGAGGCAATTAATAATGGACATCCATCCAACTGTCCAAAGTTGCCTCTGAAAGCTCAGAAAATTAAACTTGATGCATAACCGAAGTTATCGTGACCTATCCACATACATGGCAGTCAGGCATTCAACTTGCTGATGTCCTATTACAAACGCATTTGAAATACACGGACGCACACACGTACTCACAAACGCACAGGTATACAAACAGTAATGCACGTACTCGTGTAGGCAAGTCTGCACGCACGCCTGCACGCGGACATGCACGTGCAGAAATGTCTATGGGTTGGCGGACATGCACGTGCAGAAATGTCTATGGGTTGGCGGACATGCACGCGCAGAAATGTCTATGGGTTGGCGGACATGCACGCGCAGAAATGTCTATGGGTTGGCGGACATGCGCGTGCAGAAATGTCTATGGGTTGGCGGACATGCGCGTGCAGAAATGTCTATGGGTTGGCGGACATGCGCGTGCAGAAATATCTATGGGTTGGCGGACATGCACGCGAAGAAATGTCTATGGGTTGGCGGAGATGCACGCGAAGAAATGTCTATGGGTTGGCGGACATGCGCGTGCAGAAATATCTATGGTTTGGCGGACATGCGCGTGCAGAAATGTCTATGGGTTGGCGGACATGCCCGTGCAGAAATGCCTATGGGTTGGCGGACATGCAAGCGCAGAAATGTCTATGGGTTGGCGGAGATGCACGTGCAGAAATGCTTATGGGTTGGCACTAACCGGCACTCTACTGCGCATTGCTTTGAAGAGATATGAAGGGACTATTGTTTACAAATATGATATTGGTCACATGCGCCGTTGGCCAACGGGTGCGCCGATATCAAATTCTATATTGGTCCCCTGCGCCGCTGGCCAACAAGCGCGCCGATATAAAATTCGATATTGGTCACCTGCGCCGTTGGTCAATGGGCGCGCCGATATCAAATTGGATATTGGTCACGTGAGCCGTTGCGCGCCGATATCAAATTGGATATTGGTGACATGGGCCGTTGCCCAACGGACGCGCCGATATTAAATTTGGTATTGGTCCCCTGCGCCGTTGGCCAGTGAGCACGCCGATATCAAATTTGATATTGGTCCCTTGCGCCGGTGGCCAACGGGCGTACCAATATCAAATTCGATATTGGTCCTTTGCACTATTGGCCAACGGGCGCGCCGATATCGGCGTGGGCTTGCGCCGTTGACTAACGGGCGCGCCAATATCAAATTTGATATTGGTCACTGCGCCATTGGCCACCGGCATAAATTCGATTTTGGCGCGTTACATTTACATAGTCAAATCATCTGCATTAAATGCACTACCACAACAACATTGTAAAATAACCCAGTCAGTACCAATTGAAATTCGCTGTGGAAGCCGCCAGAATATTTGGCTCTATTGAGAATACCACTATTATTATGTCAGTCCTATTTAAAATTAGAACAAATTATAATGATGACATGATGACGGTGGCATGAATGAATATACATATCCGAAACAACATCACAAACGTTAGGTTCAAATACAGGCTCATCATAGGTCACAGGGGTTAATGTAAACAATAGTCTGGTTACAGTGATCGTCGAGAGTAGCTGGTCCTCGGGTCCCATCATGCCCCATATTTACAACTTGTATCTACGTCACTCGAGTTACGGCTAACGTAGCCCTGCATAACAATCAATAGTACACAAGGCAGATATAGAGAGTGATATCACCAAAACGTACCTTTAGTACACGCAAAATTGGTTGTAGTACAGTTTTTCCTGCTGAATAAGCTCGTATAGTTTTATCTTTTATTAACCAGACCAATATGCGGCAAATTCGTTATCAAACAGGCGTGTGTAAAATCCCACAACTGTCGCTCATTTTCATAGACACTATGGTGGAAGGGAGATAAATGTTGTCTTATAAAGAATCGAACAAATACATTAGTGT
Organism: Chaetoderma sp. LZ-2023a; assembly: GCA_034401795.1. Classification (NCBI taxonomy): domain Eukaryota; kingdom Metazoa; phylum Mollusca; class Caudofoveata; order Chaetodermatida; family Chaetodermatidae; genus Chaetoderma; species Chaetoderma sp. LZ-2023a. The sequence continues at coordinate 28,486,089 of CM067363.1, read as the reverse complement.
AATTACATGCCATACAGGGTATAGTCACTTTGAAATTTAGATTCTTTGAATTCAGATTTCAAAGCGTTAAATCGAGTCCAAAATACCTACATGGTTGGCATAGCTTAGCTAGACATAGTTACCGGCATTGCGTAATCACCGTATCGGCTGCACTCTTACCACACGTCTAGAGAAAAAATGCCCCCTTTGTTTTAATCAAGAGGCGCAGGCCATGGTGTCATTAAATCCTGCTGACATCCTTCTTGATGGGATAAATCGGGCAAAGCTGGAATTAACCCATGTACTTTGTCCGCCCGGGAGGCATGTCTAGAGTGGAGCGCCATTGACAACATAGATAAGATTCATCACACCTTTGAATCAGCGTCATCAAAGGTAATACTTCAGACATGATAATAGTTCTATGCACCCGGTGTTAGACTGCATCAATGAGTACAGACATCGTGACCTATAGCGTACCAAGGACTAATTATTGACAAAAAATCGAACCGACAACCGGTGAAAGTGCCAAGCATCCTAGCCTACAAACGCTTCCACCACAACAACGGATTCTTCCAATAACGGCCTTGTACCCTAATGTACCCGGCTACGATTCAGTTTATATAGTTACCATATTTATAGGGGCATCTCGAGGTGATGGTTCAAATAGCAGAAGGGCAAAATGATTGAGAGTCAGTTCGATGGCCATGGTCATGAAAGATCTTGGGCTTATTATCCTGTTAACAACTGTTGAGTCAACAGCGCCTCAAAGCGTGCACGATCACACTTATATTAACCTTAATTAACGCTGTAATGGGCACAATTCGCGAACAAATGAAACGTTTCCACAGTGAAACACAATCCATTTGCAGGTTAAGAGAATACAAATTTTTTAATTTACCAATGTAATTTACAAAAAAAAGCTTTGAACATGTCAAGCACATACACATCTTTGCATAATTAGTTTCAATTTGCACGCCAAGAAGATACTATTCATTGCCAATTTTTCACCGGAATGACTATGTCGGTGGTAACCGAGCCAGTCATTCCAGTGGTAAATTACCAGCAATAGTCTTCGCTTGGCCTGCAACTGGAGATTTCCCAGCACCAGCGAAGAGGCCAGTTTGGACGGTTTTACCTTTAAATCATTAAGTTGGGACAAGATTGTGTTAATCTTGTGTTAGGCATGTGACTGGACCGGTACTGGGTCAAGACAGGTCAATAGTACCTAGTACGGAGAGTTATAATACGTTCCTGGTGGAAATATTCTCTGGCATTCGAAGAACATATCCAAACATGGCCCATCGTTATTGAGCTGTCATCACAGATAGGAGAAACCTTGAAGCTTACGATGTTTGAGCAACGGTGAACGTGATGGTCCACAACTCTTTATGATGACAAGCATCAAGTTTATTCAAGAGAGTTATTGTAGCTAACCAGCTGCTACACTTGCATAGTATTATTGAAATACATATAACATCGGATATATGCATGCTAACTTTCATATACGCGATTCCAGCGATTCCAGTTGGTTTGGAAATCAATGTTCCTTTTAAACATGGAATCGAACTCACAAGCGGCGAAAACGCCAAGCATCATAGCGCACACACGCTTCCACCACACCAACTCCTCAAGTGGGGTGGTGGAAATGTTTGTGGAGTATGATGCTGGGCGCCTTCCCCGCGTGTAGGCTCGATTCCCTTTCAGTGCCAAAATAGAATAATGCCACGAATACTTATTTAAACCTTTTACACAGTGATAGTCTTATCTCGTTGATTGCCTCCGCAAAATAAGTGTCTGAATATGAAATTATTGTTAAAGATGTGTCCTATATGTGAATTTCCGTTAATCGGACGACGTAGTTCCATCATGGTATCTTTGATCAATTCAGGAACTACCGTTAGACAGTTTGTTTCCCAAACCACACAGCGAACACGTTTGAGAGGAAGTCCTCAGTCGAGATAACCGTGACTAGTAATGGGATACACTTAAACCTGTCTGAAACGGCTACTGTATTGACCGTCAAAATGTGGCTACAAAAGAAAGGTTCGCGCTTAATCGAACTCATTTGCTATGGTAATTAGCTCTTAGTTCCAACAATCGTGGTGAAGACGGGCGGTCTGACGACAACCCATCTTAAGGAACCACCATCTTTTGACTCAAACATCAGTGTTCCCTATCCACATGTTTGACTGGAAATCCTGGAGCTCGGTCGTTAGTGTGTACCTTGACCATTATCGAGGTGTCATCATCAATTTTATGGCGTGCACGTTGGTGTGCATTCAGTTTATGGTGTTGTTGCGGCGGATAATGAGTTTTTACTGGCAACGGGATGGGGTCAGAATAGCTAGTACAGTATGTCACAGACACATTTAATTCTAGCAATTAGGTCTTGATCAAAAAAAGGGCAACGACATCGCATATGTGAACATTACAAATGCTATGCCGGGTAGCAAGAAGGCAGACAACGATTAAGTCGTGTATTGATGTATTGTTTATTAAAGGTTTATTGATAGATGGACGGAAATCACAGAAAGAAGTGAAGATACATGACCTTGATAACATGGCCGTTCCTACGTGCTAGTTAACTTCGGTCTGTCTGTCTGTCAGTATGTTGATAAATATGTTGCTCTGTCAAATGTATGCAAAGCACAGAGTGCAGTTATAGGATAGTAGCGACTGTTTCGGTCATTTGAAATCAAACAGGTCATTTTAAAGTCATGTTCAAGACTCCCTACCCAACCTAACTTATAGCAGTGTGAATTAATATAACGGAGTCTGCATATAGCCTATATTATCAACACTTGAATAGGTGTGTGGTGGAACTGTACGACTTGTGATAGATGAACAGGTGTGTGCTGGGGAATTTCGGAAACCCAACACCCTGATCGACTTGATCGACGATGGTCATTATACTTTGGCATGCTTAGCGAGAAGATACTCATCACCAATTCACCTCAGTATCCTAAGCATCGTTACCAGCACCAATGTTAGTCATATAGCGGTCGAGATATCAAATACAAATCTACAAGTACATAAACATTTCTCACCATTCGCCAGTGAGTGCAGCCGCTCCTGTGCCCTCTACCTTTGTGTGTTCATTCAAATCGACTTTCTCCTCGATCTAATAAATCGGGTTGGCAGAATCGGTCAAGCGGCTAGAGTATCTCGATCTTTATACATTCCATTCACTGAAGTGAGATGGCCATGGCCCAGAGCGAATTATGTTTGTATGAGTAATGTCAATTGAGAGATCAGATCTGTCGCTCAATTTTGAAACTACGGTGACTGTGCGCTGTTGTTGACAACAAGGTACCTTGAAATTGTGATTCGTGGAGGTCAGAATTCAAAGTATATACATGATTCAAACAACCGCAAAGCATGGGCGGTACTTAACTAGAAATGGGCGGTGCTTAGCTAGAAATGGGCAATGCTTAGCTAGAAATGGATCCCTATATAATATATAACAATATTAAGTTGCTTACTATTGTATGATGATAGCTTTTGTTTACTTTGAGGAAGTATGTTGCGAAAATGTGTTGCGTTTCATACTAGACAACCCTCGTCCATCTCACAGTCAAACTTGCTGCTTAGTTTTATAGAATTGGAGTCTAGGTACCAATCTTATCATGATCGCGCTATGGTCCATTGTCTGTGCAATGGATCTTTCCGGAGCACTGACGTCATATGACGTCATAATCAGCTGAGCGGCGTGTAGGATGACGTCATAATCATTACGTCATAAATGATTCTATTAGACCTGTCTTAAACCCTTAATAGTACGTTGTAAGAAGTGTATGCCTCCCTTATTTACTAAACATGCTGTTGAATATTTTGAAACCAATTTGGCTGCATGCTGTTGCTGCCATAGGCAGCAACAGCGCACAGTCAAAGTAGTTTCAAAATATTCAACAGCTTACCTGTATAGTTTTCTGGAAACTGATAGTTAAGAGAGTTCAGAGATCGATCGATCCCAACATGAGCAAGGTGTGGGTGGAGCTTACCTAGAGATGGGCGGGGCATAGATAAAACTGGAAGGTCGAGAGAGAGAGAGAGAGAGAGAGAGAGAGAGAGAGAGAGAGAGAGAGAGAGAGAGCCATGTCAATGCCCCATCCATTTCTAGACACACTTCACGCACCTTTCCCGCCTGGTGGAATCAATTTGGATCTTTGTTAACTGAATTCCCAGAATATACATTCCAAGGCAGCGATACAGCGAATCCGTTGAATACTATGACATTATTTTGACTTTGTGGTGTTGCTGTCAATTACTTTTAAAAATATCCAACAGTTTAGTTTCGAGTTTCAGCCAACATGTGACGTATTGCACTATGATGTCAGATATTTAAGTGACAGATTGGATACCTCTAATGCAAGCATATAACACGTATTATTAACCCATGTACTGCACCACACACTGACCGACACCGACACCCTGGATTAGCGTATCGCAAGCACCTACAATCAAACCAATCTTACTTTGTTAAAGTCTTATGACTGCTAGATGTTAGGCATCTAGGGACTTCGCCCGTGTTGGGATCGTTCAATTCTTGCACTCCCTGACTATCAATTTCCAAAAACTATACGGGTAAGCTGTTGAATATTTTAAAATTAATTTAACTGGGTGCTGTTGCTGCCAACCGTGCCCAGTCAAATTATTCTCAAAATATTCGACAGAATGTTTATTAAATAATAAAGACATACAGTTCGTACACACAATTCACCCAACTTGTCGGACTATTTAGAGTTTATGCCGGAATAAATCGAGTCATCATGCCTTATTCGATTGTGACGTCATCGTACACGTCACGTAGTTGACTATGACGTCATATGATGGATCGATAAACCGGAAATGTCCATTTAGTTGTTGTCGTGGTTTCGAGTCGTCAAGTTTTATTCAGTGTTGATAATTATTCAGACTCTACAACAAGTTAAGCGTATAAAAACATACCTAGGATAAAATCCAACTCCCATGATTTTGAATTTATATGCATGCAGCGGAAGGGATTAATTCAAATTGTGGGTCAAGGATGTTGGATTTCCGGTAACCTATATCAATAGCGCTGCAGAGGAACTATAAGGCTTGATAGTGCTGATCAAATCTTAAAGAATCACAGCGTACGTGCATGAGTGGGTTTTAATTTCGATTCCCTTCAGATCTCTTTAAATCAATGCACGGTAGATTGTCATGTAGTCAAGATTCCACTATGTGGTACCAGTATGCAGATGCTTTGATCTTAGTAGAGATTTCCGTTGAATTTGTTCACATTCTTTTAGAGAGTTTAACCCTTTGAACCCTGAATTCCCAGAATCGTAATTTTAAAACGAGCATACAGTTAAGCTGTTGAGTATTTTGAAAATAATTTGACATAAACCTGTTGCAGCCATACTCAACAGAATATTTATAAAATCCTCAAGGAGTTCGGTGTGTTGACCATTCAGGTTCAAATCGTTAATAGGCACGTTAGATGTATGAACGCAATATAACTTTCCATTTTAGCTATGCTCTCTAGCTAAGCTCCACTCACACCCCGCTCGTGTTGGGTTAGAACGATCTCTGAACACCATGACTATCAATTTCCAGAAAACTGTACAGGTAAACTGTTGAATATTTTGACACTAGTTTCACTGGGTGCTGTTGCTGCCGCCTATAATTTCAAAATATTCAACACCTTGTTTATAAATAATAGACACACACTTCTTACAACGTGTAGGACTATTAAGAGTTAAAGACGGGCCCGTATAATCTCATTTATGACGTGATTATTATGACGTCATCCTACACGCCGCTTAGCTGATTATGATGTCATATGACATCTTTACTCTGGAAAGATCCATTGCTTGCATACACTGAGTACTAATATGGACATTTGCATTCACCCGCTCATGACGAAACCGGCCATAACCGGCATCTGCAGTGGCCGTGAAGAATGCCCATTTGCAGGCCAAGTGAAGACTATTTTTGAAAATTGACCGCTGGAATAACTGGCTACCGATAACTGGCTCGGTAGCCAGTTATTCCAGCGGTCAATTTTCAAAAATAGTCTTCACTTGGCCTGCAAATGGATATTGGATAAGCAAATATTCTGATTTTTTTCAGAAAGTTTTGTCATTAAATGGTTAACCCTTTGAACGCTGTGGTCTCAGAATCACAATCCCAAATTAACTATTTTAACTGTTGGCTATTTTGAGATTATTTTGACAGGAATGTCGCAGTCTAATTAGTTGCAAAATATTCCAAATAGAATTATTAAATTGCATACGATATTTAATGTTTGGTCATTCGGATTCAAAATTGTATTTGTATTGAAGGAGAACAATCCGCTAAAACATCGTCAATTGGCTACAAACTGGCTAATATTAGTTCCCGAGTTGATCAGTGATGTCATCGTCTAGTTATTCGAGGTGATTGAACGGAAATTTACGTTTGACCCAGACCTGAGCATCTTTTACAATGCCTATGTTATTCGATTTTTAACTTACAATCATTCTTGCAAAGAAATGCCCACATCACCTTAAAATGGACCTTCTCAGTTTATCCATCTAGCATATGGCGTCAAAATCAACCACGTGGCGTGTAGATGCTGTCACAATAAATTACAGTATGCATGACTCGATGTAGTTCGTCTTAAACGCTAAATAGTTCGACACGTTGTACGAATTGTATGGCTTTACTATTTAATAGACATTCCGTTGGCAGCAACACCACCATGTCAAATTAGTTTCAAAATAGAATGGCAAACGTCACTGCTCTTAGTGGCCGTATCAATATAAACTGTATTAATTAGTGAGTGCATTATACACAGATATAAAGCACCTACTAGTAGCTTTGGATCAGTCCACCATCTTGCCATGATGTAGGTCAGAGTGTTTGAATTAGTCTCCTCTTAATGAGCGTTTTTGGAAACAATGCTGCCCAAAGTTCTGACTACCCAATTCGGGAGCACCGATATCCGCGATTTCACTAATGACCGTTCAACCATTTTCAACAAACCCTGGGTTCTAGGTCTCTCAGTTCAATGGTTACTCGTTTTAGACGGTTACCAGGGCTGGACATGAGTGAGAAGTTTGACACGTGCAATGTTATATGGTAAGATGACATCGATCACTACAGGGAACCAACAGTAAACTCGTTTGCCGAATTCCAATCCAATTTACGACAGTTTGATTTCTATAATTTGACATTCCTTGATACCCCGCAGACATATTGCCATCTTCTCCGATGCGTTATCACCCTCGATCCTGAATCAAAAGCCACGTATGGTCTGTCGATGCGCTCGGGGAAAGCGTGAACCGGGATAAAATAGACTCAACATTATGATGAAATTGTGTTATTTTGTAAGATGTTGTTTCTCGATAGACATGCCTCAAAGGCGGGTCACGTGAAACCAGACACTTCTAGATTCTTCAGCTTCATCTCAGCAGCAAGCATCGAATGTCAACTGGACGTAATGATGTTATGGTTTGGCTTCCGCTTGTAGCAATGGCTGACCTTCAATTACTGAGTGCACACACTTCATAAAGTGCTTATATAGATGCGGGTATGAGGATATGAATCACGGGTTAATGAATCTTTCCAGTTTATCCATCCATCATATGACGTCATAATCAACTATGTGACGTGTGGGATTACGTCGTAATGACTTATAGTATGAATGACTCGATTTAGTCAGTCTTAAACGTTTGATAGTTCGACACGTTGTACGAATTGTATGTTTTTGCTATTTAATAAACATGTTGTTGAATATTTTGAAACTTATTTGACTGGAGCTGTTTCTGCCATAGGCAGCAACAGCACTCGGTCAAATTAGATTCAAGGTATTCAAAAGCTTATCTGCATAGGTTTCTCGAAATTGAAAGCCATAGAGTTCAGGGATCGATCGATCCAAATACGAACAAGGTGTGGGTGGAGCTTAGGTAGAGATGGACGTGGTATAGCTAAAACTTGTCTGGTCCATTGCCATGAATGATTCCATTATATGAATATTATATAAACGACGGTTCACTCCAATGTAGGAATACCAACTGGTTCAGTTACAGAATCTAACCTATTTAATAGTATTATTATAAATTACATTTATTCTTGGCGTGGGAGTGAACGTGGAGTTGGTCGCATGCCCCGAGAATTACACGTTTCTGCGGTCCGTGGGAACAACTTTTTACTGCAGAACAAGCTAATTTTAACAAAATGGTTGACCTGGTGGACAACCTAAATAATTTGTTATTTTCAGGACCTGCATAAGTACTCATGGTGAGGATGTATTTAGTCTGCTAATTTAAAGGTCGACTTGTTATTTACAAGGATGCTGTAGTCTATATAGCTTACAACAATAGATGTTTTCAACTGAATTAAATTTACAGAAATGGGGCAACCTGGAAACACAGTCGGGGAACCTAACTTAAATGGCGTACTTGCCCCGGGGGCACCAAAATATTTTTCTAATTTTCGACCCCTGGGTGGGGTACCATACAATGTAGCGGCATCAACCCCGGACTATCTGACCGCATCACACCCATTGAGGCACCCATTTTAAGTATTTGAATCCGATTTATTCAATTTAACCCATATTGAACATAAAAAATAAGGGCAATTCTCCATCCATATTCACGAACTATGTTAAATTCCAAAGATCTTTTAAATAATTGTGATTGACCTTTTGATATGTGCACATTTTGATTCGGTTCTCTTGAATTTCAAATTCGCGTTTAATGGACATCCACATGTCTAATACTTAAGTATATCGATAGGCCACGCTAGCTTAGGTTAGCCATCCATTTTCGTTTTCTGAACACGCTTAATGACTTGATGAGCTTCAATTACAGAAAAAACTCCAGACAAAGCTGCATAACACTGAGTTGTGAGGAATCTCTGACTGGATGCCAGATTTTATTATACATGAGATATAATATATGACTTGGCGAGATTGATAACACTTGTGTATGTGTTCGGGACAGTAATTGTACACATTAATTTGCTCGATTGGCCGTTTCAATAAAGCGAACCATCACTGGTGGATACCTCCTACTTTTTCCGATTGCTCTAATTTTAGAAAATTACATCTTGTCGATGATTAAATTACAGTTTGTGTACCCCAAGAGCGAATGCAATTTGTACTAGGCTGTGTTTTACATGCAATACTCCCATGAATTCTGTTCTGAACGGCCAATATGATGTAATATTTATCATTATCTAACTTTTCTACCGACCTTGGTGTTATTTTAGAGGACACGAAATCTAGTGACAATAGATAGTATATCGTACACCCTGCTGCCATTACTTGTTCAAGTAGCTGACAGTATGATGAATGGACGTTTCTAGATTATAAATCAGCATATGACGGCATAATCAACTATGTGATATGTATGGTGACGTCATAATCAATGACGTCATGAATGACATTTCTAAGTATGTCACGACCGCGTAGTTGGTGACGGACTATGGGTTGTTGTACGAATTGTATGTGATTACTATTTAAGAAACATGCTCAAGAATATTTTGAAGCTAATTTGTCTGGGCGCTGTTGAATATTCTGAAATAAATTTTGCCTATGGCAGCAACAGACTCCTGACGAATTTGTTTCAAAACATTCAACAGTTTACCTGTATTGTTACTTTGAAATTGAGATTCTAGGACTATAAGGTTCAACTGGTTAAATAATATTAAGTGAAAATTTGATAAATCCAGATTTTGATTCAGTCCTGTTGCATTTAGAATTCGTTTCGTAAGAGCCATAAGAGTGGGTTGGCCGCTCTAACACAGAGTAGACAACCCCTTTCATTTTGTCGGGTTTCGAAGCACTCCTTATGGCGTAATAGCATTCTCCATGTCGCAAACCGCAATGGACCTTTCCATGTTTAGCTATGCCCCGCCCATATCTAGCTAAGCTCCGCCCACACCTCGATCTTGTTGGGATCGGCCGATCTCTGAACTCCCTGCCTATCAATATCCAGAAAGCTGTACAGGTAAGCTGTTGACTATTTTGAAACTAATTTCCTATGGCAGCAACTGCGCCCGGTCAAATTAGTTTCAAAATATTCGACGGCATGGTTATTAAATAGTAACGATATACAATTCTTAACAATTCTTAAAACGTATCGGACTATTAAGAGTTAAAGCCGGGCCGTATAGAATCACTTATGACGCTATGATTATGGCATCATCCTACACGCCGCTTAGCTGATTATGACGTCATATGACGTCATTACTCTGGAAAGGTTAATTACAGGAATAGCGCCAGATAATTTAATTCAAATCACAAAACGCAGAGCTATGCTGAAGCTATTACAGGATGACATCTTTTATTATGAATACGATATAATGCATTGCGGAGACCGAAAAAACGTGTGCAATTGTTCGGACAATTGATAAATTAATTTGCCCGATTTCTGTCACTTTTAAACAAATATTCGTGGCATTGCGGTATTTGGCATTTGTGGGTGATCGAACGTACATCCGAGGGCAGCGCCAAGCTTCATATCTCACAAACGCATCCACCTCACCATCGCTGTAAGTTGTGCGTCTCTCTCTCTCTCTCTCTCTCTTTCTCTTTCTCTCTCTCTCTCTCTCTCTCTCTTTCTCTCTCTCGCTCTCTCTCTCTCTCTCTCTCTCTCTCTCTCTCTCTCTCTCTCTCTCTCTCTCTCTCTCTTGCAATAAACTGTCTTCCATTCCCGTGCACAATGTGAGTGAAATGCCAAATACAAAAATGCATTCATCAACAATACAAGAAGTATTGCATTGCACATCTTGACGCAGAAACAGGTTCCTGTCAATTTAGTTTCAACATATTCAACAACCTACCTGGGCAGTTACGTTGAAATTAAGATTCTGGGAATGCAGTGTTCATTCTGGTAAATGCACTTGCACTAGCATATGTTGTACTCCCGTCTCTATCGGCGAGTCACAATCTTTAGATAACCCAATATCGAAGCATTGAGCGACCATAAATAAGATGATTGGATCATTTACGACCACGCTACGCTGATTATGATGTGCATAACAAATAAAAGATGCATTGAATCAATACAATTTCAAACTTTCTCGCAATAGTCGGATAACTGATCGTGTGTTCTCCATTAAGTATGCGATTTTTTCCAAATTGTATATAACGTGTAATGTTGTTGCCCACGTTAACCCTTCTTATGTCAACAGCCCCTCAAAGCGCTGAAAATAGTATTCATATGAATTAACGCTTTAATGGTCAATTTTCCAAGCCAGACCAAGAGAAAATTGGTTTTTTTAAATTTACCTTGGAATTTTCAATTATAGTTTTCTGTTGTCCGGCAAATGAACATACCTCAAGACCAGTACTTGGCGGTTAATGGACTACTGATCAAGAAACTTGTCTTCGCTTAGTCAGTGTTCATTAGCAGGATAAGAGATTATTTTAGAAAATTTATCCCGAGCCAGTCATTCCAGGGGTAAATTTTCAAACATAGTTTTCTCTTTTCCTGCAAATGAATATTCCTCAAGATCACTGCAGATGCCCTTTTGGCTGGATTCGCCTTTAAAACGTTAAGTTGACATAAGAAGTGTTAATAGTGCATCCTAGCTAGGATTACTCTGGCAGAGGGTGCGCTGTTATAAGCTCTTGTTGTCTATGTCAGCACCAACGTCTAGATAAAGCATTCGCGCAATCTTATGTTGGTGTTCTTCCTAGAACTAATTGATTACGTGGGCTGCTCTCCGATGCTACACATTTTATCCTCAAATGGTATTGGTTGAGGGCAGGTCATGTTCCCTCTCGCAAGGGTGCGTAACTAAGACCTTTCAAGAGTAACCACCCATCATATGACGTCATACTGATGTGTAGAATGACATCATAATGAATGGCGTCATGAATGACGTCGATAAGTACGTCACGAACGCATATTTGAAGACGGTCTATGCGTTGTTGTACAAATTGTTTGCTTTTACTTTTTAATAAATATTCTGTTGACTTTTTTGAAACTAATTTGACTGGGCGCTGTTGCTGCCATAGGCAGCAACAGCACCCAGTCAAATTAGTTTCAAAATATTCAACAGCTTCCCTGCATAGTCTTCAGGAAATTGATAGGTAGGGCATTCGGGGATCGATCAATCCCAACACAGCGAGGTGTGGGTGGAGCTTAGAAGTGATGGGCGGGGCATGGCTAAAAATGGAACGGTCCATTGTGATGAGGTATTTGTATGGCTGATAACGCAGGCTACTGGTCTGTACTAGAGCAATACCTGGCCGCATTGGCCCGGTATTGGTCTAGTGCCAGCCAAGTAACCTGTATCATCATAGATTGGTCTCTTCAGCTTTTGCCTTGAAGAGGTGGGTTCAGAGGAAGCAGTATGTATGTATGATTACTATATTCTGCGGCTGTAGTAGTTGAAACCCCCTACAGCTGCAATCAGGCATTCTTCGCGTTTGACCACTGTGTCTTGTCCTCAGCTAAAATCTGTACCGTCCTCAGGTCCATTGTTGATTTGACTGTACCGAGTCCTGCTTTCTCGAGGTCACATTGTAGCACACTTAACAGATTTATACTATGACGCCCTCGCCTGGCTTTGTATTCGCTCGCTCCCAGTAGGGCGAATTTCAAGAGTCTCTGCGCCGGTGTGTACCCTGACATCCTTAGCATATAGCTAAACATGGACCAACTCAGTAGCGGATCATAATATGGGCATCTACCCCGGCCCCAGATCTTGACCAGACCCCAATTTTTGCTATCACATTTTTGTGTGAATAATGTGTTTTATGCAGTTACAAAAGAGAATAGTTTTCTGCACATGATGCCATTATATATTGTTTCACAACTATTCTTATTAAAGAGTGGGGTTTTTTGTTTTGAGACATCTGGTGTTTTAGGTGTCTGATGGGTCATGATTGTACTACAGCGTAATATTTTTTTTTGTCTTGTAGATGCTCTCAGATGGCACCACCTACACATCCAGAGGTAAGTATGGCTCTTCAGTTAGCCGTTAAATTATTCAATTTTTTAGGTATTTAATTTCATTTTTTTGTTCATTCAGTTTTTTATCCAGTCCTGTTTTCACACCTGAACGGCTAAAAAAATTGACTGAACAAAAAAAAGAAATTAAATGGCTAAAAAAGAATAATTTAACAGCCAAATGATGGTCCATAGTTACCTCTGGAAATGCAAGAGATGCCATCTGCGAGCATCTAGATTTCACAATTTTCCGGGGTGGGGGGGGGGGGGGGTGCCGAACTCCCCCCCCCCTCCCATTTGGTTTACCTTTCGCTTCCACCCAACTCTACACAAATTATTTCCCCCCAGCCCTGGCAAGGCTTAATCCGCCAATAGGCCCGCTTTGTTGGTCTTTGCAGTGGCATGCTCTAATCGTAGAATGCTTCTGGAATTACACCTATCCGGACTGTGGCAGTTATATCGGTATCCATGCCCTTCCAATTCTTAATAAAGAGTGTGTGCATAAGGATACCAGTTTATTTTCGATAATTGTTCTAAAGTAGGTTGAATCCGTCTTTTGCTAATATAGCCAGCGGTTTCTCTAGAGACACCTCGGCTATAAACATACGGACAGACAGACATGACAGAGACAAAGACAGACACATGGACAAATGGACGGACACTCCTCGCAATACGATGGACCTTTCCGGTTTATCCATCCATCATATGACCGTTATGACGTCATAATCAACTACATGACGCATAGGACGACGTAGATAGATTCGTCGCGAGCGCTTAATTGATGACGGACCTTAACGTTGTTGTACGGATTGTATGTCTTTACTATTTAATAAAAATGCTGTTGAATACTTTGAAGCTAATTTGACTGGGAGCTATGCTGCCATAGGCAGCGAATGCAGGGATCGATCAATCTCAACACGGGCGAATTATAGGTGGAGCTTAGCTAGAGATGGACGGGGCATTGCTAAAACTGGAGCTCTCCATTCCTTCTTGACTCCACCATCACGGGGCGAAGATAACACATATATAGATATGCTATTGCACATTTTTTAACAAAACCAGCTCTCAGTAAACCTACTTTCAAAATATTCACCACAATATGTGTAATCTATATGTGACTGTATACGGTCTTTCGCATTCACTTGGTCGGTTCTTTAAGCGACATACCGATACCAAGTGCTCAGATTTACATTGCAGATGTGTATCTTGATGTCGTTAAACTTCTCACCGTCTTTGCGTGCATCTGCGTTTCATTGGCTTCGTTCCCAAGCGTAATGATTATCCTTAGAAGCCACACGCGAAAATCCAATAGTATTATCCGACTTTGTAATCATATACGGCTTTCACCTGGTGGTGTGTGACATAATGTGATTGATGTCATTATGATTAAAACATGTTCTTGCAAACATCAACATTTATCGTGAAAGAATATCACATAGTTGTATTATTATAATTGATTTATTACATGCAAGCTCGGCCCGTTATGTTGTTGAGCGTTATGAGCGATCAAATCGATCATTCATATCCCGAAAACCTCACTGGTCAACCAGTCATAAAATCCCCGTCTGTCAAAACCACATCAGATACGATTATCCTGTTGTATATCATCATCATCATCGTCGTCCATCGTCATCGCCATATGTGTATTGGAATCTTGATGTGTCATAAATTCAAAGACCTGGATGGATTTCTCATGGGATGATATGTTGCAATCAGTGTTATATAATAGTGTGATCTATATCTGGCTATACCCCGCACATTTCTAGCTACACTCTGGCCATAGTGTACATGTGTCGGAATCAATTTGAAACTTCGAAACCTGAATTCCCAGAAGCAAAATTTCAAGGGAGCTAGGCATGTAAGTTGTTGTATGTTATGAATGTAATTTGACACTGGGAGTTGTTGCTGCCAATGGAAGCAACAGCTCCCAGTCAAATTACTTTCAAAATACTCAACAGAATGAGTAGTAAATTCATCAAAGATATAATTTGTATATGTGCGTGACAGCGTTTTTCAATGCCATTGTGATGGTTACGTCAATTAACAAGTGACGTATATCTTATTATGACGTCAGAATGACAGATCGGATCCCTCCATTAGGAGCAATGATATAATACAGGAGTGGGATTTCCATGGAATGGGTTATTTGGAACTCTCATACAATGTCTTAACGGCTACAGACAAAAACAATAAAATATGACCAACAAGGACAGATGGAGATAAAAAGCGAGCTTGGGGATATTTCGAATGAAAAATTTGAAATCACTGCCATCATTTGGCCAGAAAACGAGAACTGCTAACTCGGTTGGGATTGGTTGGGCACGAATGAAGTGGTGGTTTAGACAGGTATGGTCGTCGTCGTCGTCGTCGTTCTTGTCCTCGTCGTGATTGGTGTTGATGTTGCTGATGATGGTGTTGTTGTTGTTGTTGTTGTTATTATTGGTGGTGGTGGTGGTGGCGGTGGTGGTAGTGGTGGTGTTGGTGGTAGTGGTGGTGGTGGTGGTGGTGGCGGCGGCGGCGACGGCGGCAGTGGTGGTGTTGTTGTGGTGGTGGTGGTGGTGGAGGAGGCGGTGGTAGTGGTGGTGGTGGCGGTGGTGGTGGTGGTGGTGGTGGTGGTGGTGGTGGTGGTGGTGGTGGTGGTGGTGGTGGTGGTGGTGTTGGTGGTGGTGTAATGGTGGTGGCGTGATGGTGATGGTAGCTGTTTGTGTCTTTGATGGTATTGAGATTATTTTTTTCGCTGTTGATATCATTGCTCAGGCTAATGTCATCATCTAAAATGGCGAAACACATTAAGCCCGAGTTACCGCGCGACTATTACGAATCGCTTTTGCAAGAAACTAAACGTATCTTTAATTTGGACTCGTTGCGCTTAACGACATTCGTTAGTTCATTTAGGAATAGTACGGGTCAATAAATGTCTGCTGTCCACGATGTTTACGAATCCCAGTCTTGGGTCGAGGACTCAAGCCGTATCTCTCTCTCTCGCGTCGCGCAAGGTGGCAGGAAACCATCAAAGATTCACTAGTCACATCGATAACATTGACTTATTGCAACAAGTCTGGCCAGTAATGTCATTTGCATTCGTCGAAGACGGGATTTGCGCCAATTGTTATAACCCTTAAAAGATATACTTATGGGCATCCCTGTTAACTCTCTGCTCCCTCCCTCCCTCCCTCCCTCCCTCCCTCCCTCTCTCTCTCTCTCTCTCTCTCTCTCTCTCTCTCGTTTTCACACTAGCTGTTGGTAATCACGCGCATGTATCACGATCACGACATGTCACGAGCCTTCGACACAATTACACGTTCAAAGATCCTAAATCTACTGCACCAGGCCAGTTGTAATGCAGATGAGCTACGACTAGTGAGACTACTACTTGCAGACAACAAGCTGAGAGTACGAGTCAAGTCAGTGATGTCTGTAGAGTTTGAGACATCAATCGGCTCCCCACAGGGTCTTGAACTCTCCCCTATGGGTTTCACCTGTTACATTGCTGCTGCATTAAAATATGTAAGGGAGAACTCTAAAAGACCAAATCCCTACAACTCACCGCAGTGTCCACACTGGGTATGCCGCAACAGCTGGAATATGCCGACCATGTGGACTTCATAGATGAGGAAAAGAAACCCCTTACCAATCTACTCCAAATAACCGCAAGCAAACTGAAAATTGAGAATCTATTTATGAATGAATCCAAACCAGAGTTCACCCACATGTGCTGGGTTCACTGCTGTGCAATACTGCTGACATTGGTGCAGGCCACCTCATGGGGAACATACCTTTCCAGTGCTTCCCGAAGCTATGGATTCGTAAATCAAAGATGCTGCTGACAAAACGACTGCATTTATACAACGCAACCTGCGTATCCTTGATGGTGTTTAACTGTAACAGCTAGAAAAACAGCTCTAGACAAACTTGATGCCTGCTATGGCAAACGCATCAGCACAACCACACAGATTGTCAGACAGCATACTTTCCAACATTGCACTATACAAGAAATGTAATACATCGGCGCTGTCGGTAAAGATCGCCCAGAAAAGATGGTCCATGTTTAGTCATGTGCTAAGGATATCAGAAAACACACCAACGAGCCATGGAATTCGCCCTACTGGGAGCCAGTAAATACAAAGTCCGGAGAGGATGTCATTGCAGAAATATGTTAATCGTTATGCGAGGTGACCTCAAGAAAACAGGGCTCGGGGCACTTAGATCAAGAGTGGACCTGAGGAAGCTAAAAAATTTTGTTTACGACAAGACACACTGGGCAAAAGCGAAGAAGGACTGATTGCAGTTGTAGGATGTTTCTACTAGTACAGTCGCAGAATACAGTAATCATACATACATACATGCGTGATCATGACAATGGTTTGATGTGTATACTATTCAACGAAAATAGCTTTGGCAATGAATCAGTGTTAAAAAACTTTAGTCGCGTCATTTTGCAGTACTGTGATATATACACAGTTCTCCATTAATCATACGATTACCCGCATACTACATTATTCCATTATTATTCAAACTATATGGTTTTCAAGCAGTGTTTATACTATCAATAGACACAGATATCATTAACGCCGTGTTTTAATAAGATATAATCTAGGCATATCTGTATAGTTTATCTATAAACTTAAATTCTGGAAATTCAGGTTTCAAACTTTCAAATCGACTTCACAAGACTTAAACAGAGGGCGGAGCTTAGGTAGAAATGGGAGGGGACTAGCTAGACATAGATCCTTTTATTGCCTGCTCCACATAACACTTTAACCCGTATAATGTCAATGCCATAGTGTCAAGCCAACTATTTCTTACTGGAAAGCTGTTAAATATTTTGAAACTATTTCGACTCAAGCCTGGTGCTGTCAATTTATTGTCAAAAATTCAACAACCTAGAATTACGAATATATTTCTCGTTTCTGATCGGTAACGGGTTAACCCTTTAATGACTAAATTTCTTCAAAAAAATTAAATATTTACTTATTGAATGCCCATTTGCAGGCCAAGAGAAGGCACTTTTTGAAAATTTACCACTTGAATGACTGGCTCGATCATCGAGCCAGTCATTCCAGTGGTAAATTTTCAAAAATAGTCCTCTCTTGGGCTACAACTGGACATTCCCGAAGACCACTACAGAGTCCGGTTTTGGTCGGCTTCGGCGTGAAAGAATTAAAGGGTTAAATCAATTAATATCGTTCTTCGTCGCTTTTCTCTGTCAAAACTCCGACAATAATACTAATCGATTAGTACAATGGATAGATCCGATCTGCCACTCAAGTATATTACATCATAACCAATTACGTCACATGTAGGCTTACAATCAAAATTCGCAATGAATGACAGATCTAACTCCGTCATAGACATTGAATAGTTAGACAAGTGTACAATTTTTTTGCTTTTTTTTTGGCTATTTAATAAACATGCTCTTGAATATTTTGAAACTAATTTGACTGGGCGCTGTTGCAAATTAGTTTCAAAATATTCAGCCACTTACCTGCATAGTTACCCTGAAATGGGAGTATGGTATGTCGGGGATAACAGTATATAAATAAATCCTAACAAGCCCAAAGCATGGACAGAGCTTAGGCATAGGTGGGCGTGGCACAGGTAGAAATGGATCCCTCAATTTGTGTAATCGAAAGGTGTAATTCTATTGCAAAGCCAGCTAATTAGAATCACGTTAGTTTGGTTCCTGGAATACGCGGGTCGCCTAGCGCTCCTACAAACGAATCGCTTTGACATTAACCTTTCATGCGTCAACTCATATCAATTAACCCTTTAGCGGTCTAGATCTTTTCCAAGAAGATTATAATTTTCGCATTTACATTTACAAAAATAATTATTTTCTATAGTCCTGCAAATGGACATTCCTCATGCCCACTACAGATGCCGTTTTTGTTGCTCCAGATCATTGGATTAATGGTTAAGAAAATCGAACATTCAGCCTAGGCAATGTCCATTTGTAGGCCAAGAGTATACTATTTTTGAAAATTTACCTCTGCAATGACTGGCTCGGTTACCGAGCCAGTCATTGCAGAGGTAACTTTTCAAAAATAGTATTATCTTGGCCAATAAATGAATGTTTCTCACCACCACTGCTTAGGCCGTTGGCCAGTTTGACAATTAACAGTTTAACTGGACACAAGAGGGGTATCTCTTAGCACTACTATTTGCTGTTATTTATCAATAAAGTGTGTCAGAAGCAAGCTCTTGTCGACCCACCGACAAAACTACCTAATTTACTTCATTGACCGTCTAAGAAAATGGCACACTTAGTAACAAAACCGACCAACTAATGCCAGCAAATGTCAAGAACCCCAAAAAGGAAACCTGTTTTATTTGTATCCATAGTAACTAACGACAATAAAATATCGTTGGTTTATTGTAAAATTGCATCATGCTTTAGGAATAGTTAATAACAATTAATGCCATTTACTGCCCGTTAACCACGATGTTTAGGATGCGCTGTCGAATACAGATAACATGAGCTGTCTCGCGTAACACTTTAGCACTCATATCAGCCAAAAAAAGGCTTCTGTAGTCGTCTTGAGAAATGCTCATTTGCCGACCAAGATGAGAAAATCTGTCAGACAGGTATATGACGTCATAACCAAGTACGTCACATGTAATCTGACATCACAATCATAATGACGGCGGTATAAAGCTTGAAAGGTCTGCCACGTGCACGGATTCTATGTCTATGGTCAAGTTCGACTCCTAACCATAGTTAGCTATAGCTAACTAGAATACCAGTTGAACTTCAAATAGTTAACTAACTAGTCAACCGAGTACCCGACCTCGGTTCAGATGGTTAGTGAGATATTTGCGTAAATTTCTAAATGGCGGACACCGATCGCTTGCCACGAATAAATGCATATAAAAGTGTAAATATTTCACTAAATAACTTAGGTTTGATGAAAATATGCTTTCCCATTGTATGCCAATGTTCCCAAGCCCCTATTCCTTCCGACTGTATGTGATATGGACGCTTTTTGACGTCCTAGAGGAGAAAAATAACCCATTTTCGTAGGTCATCAAAACAGACGACAGAAAGAGTTAATGGAGACTCCAAATTTTCTGCAATAGTAATTCAATGGGGGAACCGGGTACCAACAAACTATAGTTAACTATTCAGCGTTCGGCTTGTCATAGCGACTGCGCATGTTCGGTAAACCATGAAACTGACTCTAGTTAGCGAGTCAAACTTGCTCTTTGATGCAGTTAGAATTTAACAAACATTCTGTTGATAATTACAGCATCCTGTAGGAATAGTTCTTAAAATTAAGTGTCATTTCCTGGCGATTAACCACGGCATTTAAGATGTATTGTCTAACGCCGATAACAGGCCATGACGTCATACCCGTAAATCATACTACAATTACAGGTAGGCGTTTACAGTCAGACTAAATGCGACAGACTGGTTCCTGGCCTGTCTCCGGATGTGAGTCTGTGAGACTTGGTTGAACGGATCCAGTCCTGACTGGTCTCCAAAGTTGAGTCTGTGTAATAGCTTAGTATAGCACTTGCAATGATAATGCCATTTCATTGGCTAGCTAATCGTTTCTTCCAGAAGAATACGCAGTGTCAATCAAGCATGCATGTGAATTAGAGACTTAAACTACAATGTTGCTGGACAATTTTCTCAACATCTGTATCCCTGAAGCTCATTTATATAAAAGGAAACTGATTGTCGATTTCGTTCCATCCTCTGAGAATGCCAGACATCGCCACAAGCTATAGAGACGTTCAACAATGTCATTAAATTCAGCCGTATCTATTTCAGCTGGTAATTGACGGAGAGAAATTGGGCCTATACTAAGATCACGGTCAAGGTCTCGCCGCGTGTGTGTATGAGTACTGTATTATATGCCTGTAGTACTAGAAACACGCTACAGCTACAATCAGTCCGTCTTCGTATTTGCACACTGCCTTGTCCTCAGACTAAATCTTTAAGTTCCTCCGGTCCATTCTTGATCTGAATGAATGTACAGTGTCCTGCTTTCTTGAAGTCACACTGCAGCACACGTAACATATTCGTGCAATGATGTCCTCTCCTGGCTTGATATTTGCCGGCTACCAGTAAGGCGAATTCTAATTCCCTCTGTGCTGGTGTCTTCTGGCGTCCCTAGCACAGGGCCAAACATTGACCATCTTTGCTGGGCGACTTTTACGGACAGCGGCGTATAAATTATTTATGTTTAGAGGCGCGTGTCTTCATGGCACATGGCGGTATCGTTATGACGATATATCAGCATTAACGCAAACCAATGGAGACGTATCTGCCGTCATAATCAAAATGCCGTTGGTCCATCACGATAATTGGATAATTCCTTCACCAAAGTTCCTGAATGGTGTATTCCAGTTTCTCAGTGACGTAATGAAGTCCATCCTGAACGCTTACGTGATGATGGACTAAGCGTTGTTGTACGAATTGTATGCCTTTACTATTTAATAAACATGCTGAAAATTGAACATTTTGAAACTGATTTGATTCGGCGCTGTTGGTGCCATAGGCAGCATTAACAGCCTGTCAAATTTATTTTTAAATATTCAACAGCTTACCTGTATAGTATTCAGGAAAATGATAGTCAGGGTCTTCTGGGATCGATCGATCGATCTCGAAACGAACGAGGCGTAGGCGGAGATTAGCTAGAGATGGGCCGGGCATAGCTCAAACTGGAGATGTCCATTGTTACGACAACATTGCTAAGCAACAGAAGATGTAATAATACAACAGTTTCCGCCGTACCTCATGGTGCATAAATCTATACTCTAATTCTACATTTCTTGGAAATAAAGTGTTATTCAATGGGTTCCTGCTGATGCTATTGGATGGAATGTAAGCTACTTTATGTGATAAACTATATTCTGACATCTACTGAAGCTTATTTTGTGAATATCTCTCGTCTAGTCCTGACCGAGGTCCATAGTCATGTGCACGCGCTAGATAACATAACATAGCATCTTAATCTACCCACCGAAGATGCCAACACCAAATCGATAATTCAAATTCCAGAATAATCCTTATTATATTTTGGTCCAGAAATAACCCACACTCTAAAACTAAATACCCTCCAGTTTCAATTTTGAAAAAGATTCGAGAAGGTTACTGATCACTTCATCGGAAAATCGACCATCGACTCGTACGAAGACTACAGATAATCTTCTGGACGTCTCCACGCACGAAAATCAAACATATTTTAGCAAAACCCTCGAATCGCTTATCAATCTATCTGGTGAATGAATATACGATGGGTTTCTAGGACTAATCTGGGCAAATAATTTGGTTTATTGTTGCGGCTACCGAATAGCGTCAGCGACTAGTAATCAAATTATTAGCGGGAAATGAGGGAATCCAGTTTTAGCTATGCCACGCCCATCTCTAGCTAAACTCCACCCACGCTTTGCCCGTGCTGGGATATATCGATCCCTGCACTCTCTGGATCACAATTTCCAGAAAACTATACAGGTTAGCGGTTGAATATTTTGAACATATGGCAACAACACCGCCCAGTCAAATTAGTTTCAAAATATTCGACAGAATGTTTATTAAATACAATTCGTAGAACGTATCTGGCTATTAAGCGTTTAAGACGGGGACTAAATCGAGTCATTCATGTTTCAATTTATTATGACGTCATCTTCCACGTCACATAGTTGATTATGACGTGTTGTAATCGATGGATGCACTTTTCCCCCCATTTTTTATATTACAGGATTTATTACCAACGCGTTACCGGTTATGTACTATATATAGCTTTATTGATTGAACACAGCATTCATATCCCATAAATTCCCGGATCAAGCGCAAAAATCTCTCGCTGTCAAAGTCGTACCGGCTGTGATTAACCCTTTCACGACGAAATCGGCTAAAACGGGCCCCTGTAGTGGCCTCGAGGAGTGTCCATTTCCAGGCCAAGAGAATATTATATACATTTTTTTAATGTATCACTGGAATGACTAGCTCGATAATCGAGCCAGTCATTCCAGTGGTAAATTTTCAAAAATAGTTTTCTCGTGACGTGCAAATGGACATCAAATAAGCAGATACTTTGATTTTCCTGACCAAATTTGCCACTTAAGCGTTAAATGTTTATGACAGTATCATGTTCGGGATTCCCTAACTACTGCGGATACATAGAACTGTGTTACTATATCTCAAAGTTGCGCCGTTCTTGATGCATATAAAATGGCTAATATTGGATATTAAAGGGAAGCTAATCTCATCTCAGATCATGTATTGCAGCGATAGATTATGGTTCTTGATTCCATATCATTCATATCCTACCATATTCCCTTATCTGTATCACAATTATCTGCTTTGTAATATCGCGTAAATGTTGAACAATGACCGACACCATTTTGTTTCCCCAAGCGATAGCTTGTGACGTCATGCAAGTGCCACACTTGCGTAAGTGAAATACGTATCCAGTTGAACATTTTGAAACTAATTTGACTGGAAGTTGTTGCTGCCTATGGCAGCAACAACTTCCAGTCAAATAAGTTTCAAAATATTCAACACCTTACCTGTATGATTGCTTTTATACTAACTTGCCAAACCATAGCTGACACCTCTATGACCGAGCGCATATACCGAGGCGGGCACGCTAGTTTTTTTCTGATTGGTTGAAAAGTAAATCATGACAGCCATCATAGGTTGTAGAAATGTACCAACATTTAGCTACTAAAGCCTGAATATCTTTCTTTAGCGGCATGATAATAAGTTTTAAATTACGTGTATAGTGTATGAGTGGTATGTTAGATCACCTGATTAGCTATCGAAATATGAGGATAGTTACCCTTTAAAGAACTGGACTCGATTCCCAATAATGATGATGTTTCTAGACTGCCTGCATTAGGTTCCTGCTGTCAATAATCTCCCAAATCACGCATTAGCGCCATGACAGATATGTCGTCGTTAAAGATATATAAATCTTGGTTATCAGATCGAACAATTTAGTAATGTGTTTATTAAAGAATAATCATTTTCTGCCTGAACGATGACAGATGCTATCCCGAGATAGTGTGAGGCTCTGCTCGGATAGTTGATTTGTGATACCGACTGAATGGACACATCTGATCTGTCACTCAAGTATATGACGTCATATTTTAATTACGTCACATGTAGACTGACGTCACAATCAAAATGTGTAATGAATGACGTAGGCCTATCTGGATCCGGATTGAACATTGAATAGTCCATCAAGTGTACTAGCTGTATGTCTTTAATATCTACCAAACATTCTTACAGAATTCCCAAATTCACACCTGTTAAGGTGTCTGTTCTCTAAAATCTGTCTTAGCGAACTATCTGTTTGACCACATACCTCGATGGTGTTTCGTGGTGAGCATCTCTAAGCCAATGTTTCGATAAATCACTAGAGAATGGGAATGTAGACACATTACCGCATCCCCCGTAACGTGTGTATGTTCGTCTTCGCCTGAAGTATTTCCGCATAACTTGACCTAATGTTAACGCGTCAATATCCTGCTGAAATTGGATCCGTAGACGGAAATTGCAACACTATCAGTTCATCTCTCAGTAAGGAGAATTGCTTGAGAGCTTCAATCAAAATATAACCTTTGGAAATTGTTGATTTGGCCACAGATAACTGTCTAGTCTGCTGCACAATTTATAAACTGAGATATTTGACAATATAGTGTATGAATGCGATATATAGACGTGTCGCTAAGTATATATTAGAGGTTACTAAACATACCGCTTCTCTACATATGCCTATTGTATGGTTACTGTATTCTTCGGATGTGGAAGTAGAAACACCCTACAGCTGCAAGCAGTCCTTCTTCGCTTGTCCTCGGCCAAAATCTTTAGCTTCCTCAGGTCCACTCTTGATCTAAACGTACCGGGTCCAGTTTTCTTGATGTCACCTCGTAGCATGCTTAACAAATTTATGCAATGCCGCCCTCTTCTGGCTTTATATTTGCTGGCTCCGAGTAGGGCGAATTCCAAGGCTTTCTGTGCAGGTGTATCGTCGGGCATCCTTAGCACGTGGCCAAACATTGATCATCTTTGCTTGGCGACTTTTACAGACTGCGGCGATGTATTGCAAATCTTGTATAGTGTATCGTTGAAAATTATGGGGTCCTGTGAAGCGGCGGTGTTTGCGGTGACAGGCCTCGAGTTTGTCTAGAGCTGCCTTTGAAGCTGCCCAGCTGTTACAGTTATACAGCATCAAGGATACGCAGGTTGCGTTGTATAAACGCAGTCTTTTTGTCAAGGGAATCTTTGATCTACGAATGCATAGCTTCCAGAAGGACTGGAAAAGTGTGCGCGCCCCCCCCCCCCCCCCACACATCCACCCACCCCGTGACACATTGCGCAGTAATGTCAGTAGTATGCCGACTACAAGGCAGCGAGCCCAGGAATTTGCTTTTCCTATAGGTCTATTCTTCCTGATACACTTGACTAACCAAGTCATTTCCAGTTGATAAATCACATCTGCTGCAGTATCAAATTACAATCTAATAGAGGGATCCACTCTGCCACTCAAGTATAGGACGTCATAACCAAATGCGTCACACGTTAGCTGACGTCACACGTATACGAACTGCATGGCCCATGCTTTTGATAAATTTACAATTTAACCCTTTCATATAAATTTGATAAGAAAATCAAAATATTTGCCTTTTGAATATTCATGTCAACATGGGATTTTTTTTTAATTGACCACTTAAATGACTGGCTCGATTACCGGACCAGTCATTTCAGTAGTAAATTTGTAAAAAAAAATAGCCTTCTCTTGTTCTACAAATGGACATAGCTCAAGACATTGCAGAGGCCGGTTTTGGCCGGCTTCGGCATTGAAGGGTTAATAAACAATCTATTGAATATATTTAAACTAATTTAATTGGATGCTGTTGTTGACATAGGCAGCAACATCACCCAGTCAAGTTAGTTTTTTTAGAAATGAAACATCTTACCCGCATACTTACCTTGGAATTACCATGAGATTTAGATTCTACGTATTCATGTTTCAATGTTTCAAATCGAGTGCAACCCGCGTTCAACGTGAGAGAGTGGGGTGGGGGTGCTTAGGGAGATATGGGCGAGACTTAAATGGTCCCTCTATTAGTCCCCAACATATCTTTTTTTAAGAACGTCAGCACATTCACTGAAATAATAGTATATAACGCCATCATTATAACGGATGTGGACGTATCAATGTTAGCGATGGGTTACGTTATTCAATCACAACACTCCGGCAATCCTGCGTGAACCTTATACCTCAATCATTGACCAAGATAATCTCTCTCTCGCTCTCTCTCTCTCTCTCTCCCTCCCTCCCGCCCTCCCTCCCTCCCCCCTCCCTCCCTCCCTCCCTCCCTCACTCCCCTGTCTCTGTCTCTGTCTCTGTCCCTCTCGCTCTCTCTCTCTCCTCTCTCTCTCTCGCTCTCTCTCTCTCTTCTCTCTCTCTCTCTCTCTCTCTCTCTCTCTCACTCACTCTCTATCTCTCTCTTTCTCTCTCTCTCTCTCTCTACCTCTCTCTCTCTCTCTACCTCTACCTCTCTATCTCCTTCTCTTTCTCACTCTCTACCTCCCTCCCTCCCTCTCTCTCTCTCTCTCTCTCTCTCTCTCTCTCTCTCTCTCTCTCTCTCGCTCTCTCTCTCTCCCTCCCTCCCTCAAAATTACATCATACACCATTATCCTTTATCACGCGTAATGTCACAGTACCAGTTCCAACACAAATATACTAGAAATCTGTCGAGTATATTGAAACTAATTTTGACTGCCATGGCCAGCAACAGTTCCCAGTCGAATTAGTTTCAAAATATGCAACATAATATTGCCTTTATCATATATAATTTATCGTTTTTGGTCTGGAAGGGATTAAATGGTTAAACGATTTAACGTCATCGTCGACGCCATCAACTTATTTTTGTTGAAATAAAGCTGTTTAGTGTGTGCGAGGATCTCGGGTTATTGATCGCCACACTGTCATAATGGGATGATCATAGTTACCATAATGGCCAGGATATAGATATGAAAATGAATATATTTTTTGCTTGTGAGGATGAATTATTGATACGCATTTCGGTGTGCACTTCGTGACACTGGGACGTGCAGATTTCAGACATTGACCTGAATCTAGCCAGGATATAAACGGAGGTGACAAATTTGGTGATTCCATTTTTTACATTTTCGTGTTATGACCGAAAATGTGTATTTTATATGCACTTATTGACCCAGATATTTGAACTTTGACCTAAAAATTAATCTCTTTCTAGTCAACCACAGTATACTTGTATGTGTCAAATTTACCAATTCTTATGTTTACGAACAGGCAGGCAGACGGACAAATACGCAGACAAACAGATTTCCAACCTAACAAAGAAGCAAAGCAAACAAACGAACGAACGAACGAACGAACGAACGAACGAACGAACGAACGAACGAACGAACGAACGAACGAACGAACGAACGAACGAACGAACGAACGAACGAACGAGCGAACGGACAGCCGAACGAAGGAACGCACAGACGAACGAACGAACGAACGAACTAACTTACTGACGAACCGACGACCGACCGACCGACCGAACGAACGAACGAACGAACGAACGAAAGAACGAACAACCGAACGAAAGAACGAACGAACGAACAAACAAACCCGCGACAGCGAATATAATACCCACGCATGTCTTTATCTACCAGTAAGGAAAATGATAAACGCATTAATTTGTACGCTACAAAGAGTTTGACATATCACTAATATCAACGGGAATCGATTAAAAATTATGTTACTATATGCACATTGATACTTTGAACCCTGAATTCCAAGAATTGTAATTTTAAAACGATCATACAGGTAAGCTGCTGAGTATGTTGAAACTACTTTGACAGGAACCAGTTGCTGCCATAGGCAGCAACAGCTCCCAGTCAAATTAGTTTCAAAATACTCAACAGAATATTTATTTGTTTTGGCCATTCGGGTTCAAAGAGTTAAATGTAGCTGCGTAAACGTTTGGTTTGGTGGGGTATGGAGGGTGCCCTAGAATTACCAGATAATGGACAGTGATTCTTCCATTGATAACTTTCAGACTATCTATAGCTGCGATGACGATTGAATGAGCGACATGTAGTCTCATATCTGGACCGAAATTCCGACACTTGACGTTCAGCTGTCAGATGGAATCAGTCCCCACTAGACGAATTATTGATTCATCTCGGAGCATCTGACACTTCCGCGAACCATCATTGACAAAAGGTGGCTAACCAATATAAGCAATTATTGACAGTCCGGGTTTTCCCGGACATCTGTATTTGCTACAAAATGATAGAAAACTAACCTCATGTTATAATAATGACGTAACATTTCACTCATAAACTATGTTTCAGTTTTCTGTTTTCTTTATTCACCTAGGCGATTACAAGCGATTACAGGTGCATATAATTTACATGTTGATATACATAGGCCCATATAGCATATGAGGGAAATGTTTCTTATACAAGTGTTGTTGTTGTTGTTGTTGTTGTTGTTGTTGTTGTTGTTGTTGTTGTTGTTGCTGTTGTTGATGGGCATGCCATCATTAGTTCTACATCATGGGTGGGGCGGGGCGCATGGCAGAAGTGGTCGTGTGTCGCCTGGTAATCGTCCCCCTGGGATTCAAAACTCGGTTGACTGCAGGGCGATCAGACGGGTGGTGGGCAATGGGTGGAAACAATATCCTACGATTGAGTGCTCACATGCCTGCACCTGTAAATAGCACACTATATCTTACAGAGTGGACCGCACTAGGTGTCTAAGCCGTTGGCCTGGATGGTACTCCTATCAACAGGAGGGATATCCGATCACAACAACAACCCAACAACAACCCCACACCACTACCACCACCACCACTACCAGCAACAACAACAACACCAACGCACAGCAACAACAACAACAACAACAACAACAACAAGCAGCAGCACCACCACCAACAACAACAGCACCCACAACAACAACAACAACAACAACAACAACAACAACAATGAACAAAACAACATTACCAAGCTTTAGGGGTCCGTTCCGGATCTAGGAATGAGTTGTTTTGACACTTAAATGACATCACTCACTAACGCTTAACCCTTTAACACTCATATCAACAAAAAACATCTTTAGCAGAGGTCTTGAGAAATGGCCATTTGCAGACCAAGACAAGACTATTTTTGAAAATTGTCCACTGGATTCACTGGCTCGATAACCGAGCTAATCATTCCAGTAGTAAATATTCAAAAATATTCATCCATTGGTCTGCAAACGAAAATTTTCTATGAGAAAATTAAAAGAATTTTGAACAAATTCGTGGGTTCAAGGGTTAAAGGGACAAAATGATATGCCGGTAATTTTGTAAATAGTGGTACGGCAACTACTGTCAAACTCTGAGGGTTATGGCTGTCAGCACCTTGCCACGCCCATTCATATCCAAGAACAATATACAGACCGTTTAATTGCTTCCTATTTTATTGAATAATTGCCATTCCCCAACCCTTTGATAATCGGTTTCAGTTGGGATATATTTTTGAAACTCCGATACCAATTTAGCGGAAAATAAATCGAAAGAATCTACTTTCAAAATAAGCAATATAATATGCCTTGTCACAAGTTTTAACGCTTTCAGCGATGAATTCTCCATATCTCATTTTCAACGCTACAATACAGAAAAACTGTTGAATATTTTGAAAATAATTTGACTGGAAGACGTTGCTGCCTTAGGCAGCAACGTCTTTCAGTAAAATTAATTTCAAAATATTCGATAGAATAAGTTTTGTGTCGGGGATTTGTCGGTGAAAGTGTTAACGAACCACAATTGAGACTTTTCGTATACGTGGCTATCTAGTTTAGTGATCAATGGGGGATCCGATCTGCCACTCTAAAGCTTCTGAGGTCATCATCGAATACCACGCGTGTTAGCTGATGGCTGGGAGAAACAGCTTCCAGTCAAAATTGTTTCAAAATAATTAAAATCTTACTTGTATAGTTATCTTGAAATTGAGATTCTGGGAATTCTGGATTTAAAATGTTAAAGTCGATTGAAATGCGTTGTCAGAGTGGGCGGAGCTTAGATAGAAATGGGCGGGGCATAGCTAGATATTGATCCGTCTATTGTTGATGACCCATAAGTTTTTCATTATAAGCAGGCTTCACTGTCGTTATTAACGCATTACCGGACCACGTGGTTATGATTTCCCAGACAGCGTGAAATCCATCACTCATAACCATCATCTATGAAGCTTAGTTTATTCAATACCGAACAATAAACGCGAGAAAATGTCATTAATTTTGATTAATGTTACCGATTTCCCGACGACATCCTCGTTAATACGTCTACTAGACGGTAGTAACAATGTTGTTGTAATCGAACGAACGTCCGGCAAGGGTGGGTCAAGCGTGTCCAAGTTTCGGACCGTATTGCGTCTAGGATAGATAATGAATATTTGATACTAGACGAAAAGCATGAAATGTGTCGAAAAAGTTGAGCCTGTTCCAATTAGGATGCTTCGCTACGTGGTCCGTGCCATGATATGGCAGCTATTGCCAAGGAGGGCCGGTCGACATTGGAAACATATTTTAGCCATGAGCTGTAATAAAGGTCAAAGTTGAATGTAAGCTGTTGAATATCTTGAAACTAATTTGAGGTAAAGACATACAATTCATGCAACAACGCAAAGTCATCACCAATTATGCGTTCGTGACGTATTTATCTACATCATTCATGACGTCATTGATTATGACGCCATCCTACACGTCACGTAGTTGATTATGACGTCATATGATGGATGGATAAACTGGAAAGGTTCAATAAATAGAGAAATTAATTTCTAGCTAGTCCACACCCTTTTCTCGCCAAGCTCCGGCCAATTTGCACGCGTGTTGGAATAAATTTTAACATTTTGAACACTTCATCCCCAGAATCTCCATTTCAAGGAAGGTCTTTGAATATTTTGAAAGTAATCTGACTGGAAGCTGTTGCTGCCAACTCCCAGTCAAATTAGTTCCAAAATATACAAAAACCTACTTTAGGTAAGTCCGGACTACGCGAATCAAAATTAGTAATCTCAAAACACGTGAGAAACTGTAAAACTAATAATACATTAAAGGAAACGCGCATGCTCACACAAACACGCGCGCGCAACACACATGCACGCAGCTGTTACATCACACGTGTGGGAGCTCACACTATATGTAATAATCGCAAGTAAATATATAGGCCCTAATGTAAGCGGAAAAGACGTATCAAATGACATCGTTTGTAGTCGATGCCCGATAACTCATGATGGAAATTGTCTAGCATGCGAGCTTAGGCGTAAAGAGTTACCTCCCTTTTCGTTAACGAGTTATTAATTCACTTGATAGAACTATCGCGATACAGTGTAGTTTTTCACGGTGACTCCCAGTTTGTATAGGTCTGCATGTCTGCCTACGGGTCTACCCACATTGTCACCTGCACCCCATCCCCTTTCCCACCCACCCGGCTGGCCATCCACCTAGTCGCCAATCCACCCGCCCACCCGCCCGCCAGCCCGCCAGTCAGCCAGCGCTCCCGTAATTTAGAACTGAACTGTTTAGATTCAGATTCAGATTCAGTTTGTGACGCTTAACTAGTAGGGTCTATATGCCTATGTCTATCTGTCTGTCTTTCATTTTATACAGTTTTTTCAAGCCGCTTTCGTCACAACCATATAGTGCGCACACACAGGTGGATATCTCCGTCTGTTGGTCTGTCGTTAAAAATTATTGAAGATTCTTTCTAATTTTTACAAATCAGTAAATGATATTACACTTATACAGACGTGCTCTAGAGAACATATATCACTTTATCAATAAATAAGCCTGCGTGTTAAGAGTTACTGTTGTTGATACAAGTTGCTTTTTATGAGACAATACACATTTGGACCCTTAGCATTCTGATGTCAATATTCTATTATTTTCCCATGGCAACAGTAAAGAAACTGGTGTATATCTTTCAACAATTCTGGTGGACAATGTTGCTGTCTACGACAGTAACATCTTTCACCAAATTGGTTGAAAAATGAACACCAGTTCTGTTCACCAGTTATTTAATTTAATTTGAAAATATAAAAGTTTAACATAAGAGTGGTACGGATTAAAAGTCAACTATGAGACTTACTAAAGGTGTTAGGCAATGGATGGATCCGATCGGTCACTTATACGACGTCTTCGTCAAGATGATGGATTTACAAATTAATAAACATTCTGTTGAGGCAGCAACAGCACCCAATCAAATTAGTTTCAAAATATTCAACAACTTAACTGTATAGTTACCTTTAAATAGGGATTCTTTAAATGCAGGATGTCGAAGCATATGAATCGATTCAACAAGTGTATAATGTGGGCGGAGCTTAGCTAGAACTGGGCGGTGCAAAGCTAGAAATAGATTCTTCCATTGCAGTGGTCTTGAGAAATGGCCATTTGCAGACCAAGAGAAGCCTATTTTTGAAAATTTACCACTGGAATGACTGGCTCGATAACCGAGCCAGTCATTTCAGAGGTAATTTTTCAAAAATCATCTGCTCCTGGTCTGCAAATGGAGATTTTCTATGAGAGATTAATCAAAGAAAAAGTGCAAAATACAAATTTGAAAATGCTCAGAACACTAAGTCTGATATCACTTGTTCAGCTCTGGTATTCGTTGAACCGTCTATATCAAGCCGCTGACATAACCGTGTATAGGACTCAATAGAAAACAACGCAGAGTTTGGACGCCTGTCGTTGTCATTAGCTGTAGTGTTGTCAGTATTTCAATTTGGTTCCCGAATAGTGTGCCCTACTGAATGCGGCCGTACATGTGTATTTTCAAATTAACAAGTTTATTTCGAAATACTCATTTACGGAAGAGAAGACAATTTTTGAAAATGTATCACTGGAATGCCTGGCTCGAGCCTCGAGCCAGTCATTCCAGCGATACATTTTTAAAAATAGTCTTCGCTTGGCTTGCTGATGGCCATACATTCATTGATAACAAATATCAATGTTCAGGGGCGATCGTTTCAAAGAGTAATTAAATTGTGGGTTTTGAAATATTTCATACAGAAGAAATTATTCACGATTATTCGATTATTTAATTTGTAATCATATAAATTAACGATTAAAAAAATAATCGCGATTTTCAATTTAATCACGTAATCGCGTGATTGCCTATTCTTATAAGACGTCGACTGAACCTATAAATCGGCGTGATTGCGTCCCATATGGGTGATCAATTTTCTGTTCGGAATCAATCATCATATTGGTCGTTGGCTGTCACAGGCTGAGTCAGATCTGTTTTTGTTATTAACTGAGAACTTTCAGGTGAATCATTTCATTTCATGTCTTACACCTAGACTTTTACAAATATGTGGGGGAACATATAAACATATGTACACGTGGACAGACATAATACGAGCATAATACAGTACCACTACCACAACTACCACATTATATTATCATAATAATAATAACAATAACAACAATTATTATTATTATTATTATTATTATTATTATTATTATTATTATACAATAGTTATTATTGAAGTCATCAGGCGGGGGTAATGGTTGGGGTGGGGGTGGGGTTGATGTCGGACATTAAATGTTCAGCTATGCACTGCTCATTATAATAATATATGTATAATATATATCTATTCGCCACATCGTGTCAGTTACGCGCCCACCCACATTACCACTCAGTGACAAGTCACCTATTCGGTCATCGGCGTCATGCTGGGTGGCTTCTCGTTGTTTATAAGTATGGATGGCGGCATTCGGAAACAATGTGGCAATTCTATTCGCGAGAGCGGCCACACCCCCCCCCCCCCACAACATCCAATTCGCGAGAGTGGCCACCCCTCCCCCCACCCCCCACCCCCACCACATCCACCCCTCCCGCCATTTCACCCTTCTCTGCCATCACGAGTAACCTTTCGTCCGTTCTCCTCGGTTCCGCGAAAAAACGAACGAGAAACGAGGAGTGGGGCCAGGTTTACAAAATTAAAGTGTGACAACACCCCACCCCCACCATATCACGCTTTCCCCGTTAATTGTCTGGTTGCTGAATTCTTGCAGGCTGCGTCTTCCATGGGTACCAGATCTTACATTGCTTATCATCATGAGCCTAATAAAAATCCACTTTCACCGGACCAGCTTTCAACTACCCGACTCACAACCACACGAATTGACTGGAGCTGATAGTGTGCGGTCCACACTTGCCATATCGCTAGGCACTCACGTGTATGTGATTTTTATTATTGTCAAGCATTATTTCTAGGAACCCTGTCATTGACGACGCCAGTAGCGTAGCCAAGGGGGAGAAGGGGGTTTGCTCGCACACACACCCCCACCCCCCCCCCCCCTCCCCTGGACCAATCTTCCCAAATGTGGCGCCTAAATCATGTCCGTAACACATACAAGTTTCTGGACGTCCCACCTCCCAAGCCACCTTTAACAAGTTAATCTACGCTGAAAATGTGGACTATTTGAATTTACAACGTTGTTAATGTCTTCTTGTCATGCTTGTTCATCGCTATGTTG
Organism: Chaetoderma sp. LZ-2023a; assembly: GCA_034401795.1. Classification (NCBI taxonomy): domain Eukaryota; kingdom Metazoa; phylum Mollusca; class Caudofoveata; order Chaetodermatida; family Chaetodermatidae; genus Chaetoderma; species Chaetoderma sp. LZ-2023a. The sequence goes on along the minus strand of CM067363.1, from coordinate 28,451,681 downwards.
AGACTTTTTGTTTTAATTATGCTAAATCAAGACAAAGAGTAGTAGAATACACGCTACTTTCTCGGTAGAATAAAATAATTGGCGACCCTGGGAAGCTATTTTCTCTTTATTAAAGAAATTTAAGCAGATTCCGACGCCTAATGTGTATGTGGGTGGCGTTCTTAAGTCCTCGCTCAAGTGGGGTGCCGCCTTTTTTTACCTCGCTCCCCTTGACGCGAAAACTTGGCTACGCCACTGGACGACGCACCAGCACTAAGCTATTGCAGAGACTCACGCCTGGCCTTTGTGGTTTCTGGTGAATTATTGTGAATTCTTGTGACGTCGGTTTGTGCATTAGCGGCGTGCGTGCGTGCGTGCGTGCGTGCGTGCGTGCGTGCGTGCGTGCGTGCGTGCGTGCGTTGTCTTTCGATTTTGTCTCATGTTGACGATGGCATGTGCTGTTCTTGACTATGGCTTTTCTGTTGCTCCTCATGCTTGGGCGTGGGGAATGGGGAGGGCATAACCTGGGCCTAACGGGGGTGGGGAAGGGAATGGGGTAGGTGCTGGGTAGGGGTGTGTGGTTTGTGTGGGTGCGTGCGGTCTTATGACGTGATGTACCCTAGGGGGAAGAGGGCTTTAGTTCAGAGACCTCTCGGGCCCTTTGGGTGTGTGGGGGGGGGTGTGTGCGGGGAGGTTGGGGTGTGGGGTCTTTAGGGTCTTGTGGCCATCTTCCGAGCAGGTACCAGCGCGCACTTGTTTGATTTTGATTGGTTAGGCAGCCTGTATGGTGACTGCGTCCGTCCGAGGACGAACTCGATCAGTCATCCGGGTTGCATCCCTCCATAGACCCATTGAAAAGTTGGAATGTAATTTTTAAACAGTAGCTGCAGCAGCAACAGCCATTTCCTCCTCGCCCACCCGATCAGGGGGGTGGGGGCATCCACAACTAATTAGCCATGCGCCCCAAATAGACTAATCCGGCTCTGTATCCATTCAACTCTCTCACTGATATGTCTATGTAACGCGCCAATAACCAATTTGGCCAGTTTGGAAACGGTGCTGACTCATATGTAAATTTGTTATCGGCGTGCCTGATTGCAAACTGCGCACGGCCCATAAGCAAAGTATACTGTCGCCTAGCATTCCTTGTGTCACATGTGTTTCATCTAGTCTAGATCGTAATATATTTACCCTCGTTCCCTCAGTGGATTAGGGTAATGCGTGCACGCGTGTTCGTGTGCGTAATAACGTGTTGCGTGCCTATGTTGGATTGAGAAGGTTAGCATTTTGTGCTCACATCTCATTAACCCTTTGGTTTAAACAAAGTTGAGTTTTTAGTCTATGTGGGGACATGTCTTATGAGCGTGTCTCCCACTTACGTACAAATATAGTTCATTAAATAAATCAAGAGGCGGAATAATAATATTGCCAACTGTCATAGCAGCAGTAATAATAATAATAATAATAATAATAATAATAATAATAATAATAATAATAATAATAATAATAATAATAATAATAATAATAAGGAGGAGGAGGAGGAGATCTGTAGGTATCCTAATGCTGGCAGAATGAAATCTTCGGGAGAAGGAGAAAAGCATGGTTCGACGAATCACAAGGCGGTATAAGAGAAAGGAGGAGCTCGATGTGCGGTAGTCAGTCACCCGTGCTTGTCCACACTGCATGGCCATCCAGAAACTTCCGCGGCTATGGATTTGTCGACACAATCCATGAGTGGTATTAGAAATTATTGTAGGTCATTTAAACCGACAGGTGTCAGTAATATATTGACATAGAATGGTAGAAACCAAGATGTTTAACTCGACATCAACGTCAGCGCGGCCATATAGAAGTTGCTGAGTGGTTAGGGTTGTTGAGGAGGTTTGGTTGGAGGCAAGCTCATTTTCAAAGGTGGTTCTTTGCTTGTTAAAAAGTGGACAGTAAAAAGGTAATGTTTGACAGATTCATCAGGATGGCCGCAGGCGCAGCTGGCCGAGTCAGAGAATAAGTTATCGAAAAGATGTCTATTTAATCCACTGCAGCCGTTACGAAGCCTACTTAAGCATATATTAGCCACTCTTGGGTCGACGTAGTACCACGGAGGGGGGGGGGGGGGTATATGGGACATTGCTCTTAGTTTGGTTTTGAATTCTGGTAGGGTACTAGACACATTGACAGGCGCTGGAAGGGTGTTCCAGGCACGTACTGTTGCTGGGAAAAACGACTCACGATAGAGTTCCGTTCGACATCTAACTGGGGCGAAAGAATTCGAGCGTCGGATATTGTAGGGATGCCGAGATCCAATGTACGTGCTAGAATCAGTGGAGGGAGATAATCAGTCAAGGCCTCGCTCGTCATTCCATTGACAATTTTGTAGAACATGACTAGTCTGTGAATTTCTCGTCGGTGGGAAAGTGTTTCGATGCCAGTTTCTATATACAAATCTTTGATGTGGGCACTACGTGTCACTCCGCTAATTGTCCTAAGAGCATCCTTTTGTACGTCTTCTAGTCTGTTAACAAGATATTTTTGTAAATTATCCCAGACAGCATCTGCATATTAACCCTTTCATAACGAAACCGGCAAAACGTGCTTTGCAGTGCTCTTGTCCATGTCCATTTGCAGTCCAAGAGAATGCTATTCTTGAAATTTTACAACTGGAATGACTGGCTCGATAATTGCGCCAGTCATGCCAGTGGTTTTTAAAAAATAGTCTCTTGACACGCGAATGGACAGTCAATTAGCACATATTTTTATTTTTTTTGATCACATTTAGTCAGTAAACGGTTAACAATACTCTCCTGGTTACAAGATGTATGCCTCTAGCGGTCATATGACTACATATATGGAAAATATCCAAATTCGTTGCCGTTTCCCATCAAATTTATCACACCCGTTTAGAAAGATCGCAGCGATTTCCAAATGCGATCTTACTAAACGAGTGTGGGTAAATTTGATATGAAATGGAACCGAGTTTGAAATTTTATTCATGAAATAAGCTATAATCTAAATTTTTCACTTTGATTCAGGTTATTCTCTTGCCATCATTTTACGTTTCAAAATCTTATTATGTCAAGTGTGAAAATGATATTTTAATTTATCATATGAAACCTCTATAAGCTTACAAATGTAATAATAATGTGAGCCAATAGCTTATCTTGAAATACACAGTCATATCTATCTAATACTGTGCTCGTTTGCTCATAAACAAATCGATGAAATCGCAATTATTTAATCTTCTCCGTCGATGATGTCCAATTCCGATGCTATTATTTCGCATGGCATTATTGATCAACGAGCGACAACTCCCACAGCCGTATAAACCTTCCCAGTGGAACCACAGTTACTTTTCTTGGTATCTTTATGGTAAATAACTTGGGCCGACCCTGACTGAGCATACCATCTAACTTCTGTAAGATTGTATTCGTTCAAACTAATAAAAACAATGCACCCACCCACCCCCTCGTCCTCTCTCCCTCTCCTGCTCTCTTCCTCCCTCCCTCCCTCTCTCTCTCTCTCTCTCTCTCTCTCTCTCTCTCTCTCTCTCTCTCTCTCTCTCTCTCTCTCAGCGTATAACACTTGCTTTTGAAAATGATACTGCCCGGAAGCAAGTGCCGTAATTCATGTGTGGATGCGAAAGGAGCACGCTTACTTCCCTTGTATCGTAATTTTTATGCCAAGAGTACAGTTTGTGAACTCGACTTGCATAAATCTGTAATAGCCACCACCATGCTGAGGAATGCCTGTAGCTTGAGTGTAGTGGGGTGTTTGGGATGGGGTGGGTGGGGTGGGATTCACAAATATTTTACCAAACTGGAAGGAGATCACGCTACTCCACTGATACGCATTACATTGGTAATTTACCCGTTTCATGTCGATGTCGGCGCAAGTCAGCCTATGCAATGGTCTTGAGGAATATCTATTTGCAGGTCAAAAGAAGACTATTTTAGAACATATACTACTGTAACGACTTGCTCGATAACCGAGCCAGTCATTCCAGTAGTAAATTTTCAAAAATAGCATTCTCTTGGAATTCTCATTCTTGACCAAATTGAGCTGTTTAGCTGCAACATTTTAACAGCAAAATTTGGTCAAGAATGAGAATTTAGCCTTTTAATCGTTAAGCATTGGGTCTTATCTGTCGGTCTGTCCAAATATCGGTCACAGGGGAGTTTTGAGTCCGAGCACACTCGGATCAGGGCTTGCTATTATCATTGTATTTCATTATTACTACAAAAGACCAAGTGTTTACAAACTGATCGAGTTATTTCAAAATGATAATCCGACTATCGTAAAGAAATTAGCAGCATATACATATCAAGCCTTCATTATACGCAAGAAGAATACAAATTGAGCATCTTCTCCAGTCAAATTATTTTCAATATATTCAACATTCATTAAATTTCGGATTTAGCAATGACATACAATTCGTACACGAGAATAGCATAAGAAGAAAGTAAATTATGGATTTTCCAGTCAAATTAGTATCAAAATATTCAACTTGTTTTTTTTTTAAATTGCGAAGTTATTAATGATATCCAGTCGTACACTTGAAATGCCACAAGGACAAAGTAGGTTGAAAATTATCCCAAGTTAAATTAGTTTCCAAATATTCAACAGTCATTAACTGTAAATTTATCAATGACATACAATTCGTCCATTTGAAAATATCACTAGGAGAAAGTAAATCGATCAATTTCCCCAGTCAAATTAGTTTCAATTCAGACTCAAATATTCAACAGTCATTAAGCTGCAAAATGTATTCACAATACAATTCGTACACCTGAAAATGGTACTAGGAGAAAGTAAACAGTCAAACTAGTTTCAAAATATTCAACATTGAATTGAGCATTTTCGCCGGTTGATTAGGGGAGGGGTTGGGAGTATTTAGGGGCGATTACTATTCATATGTGGGCTGGTGGTTCGTTAAAGAGAAGATTATTTTTTTGTGAATTTATTTCTGGAATGACTGGTTCGGTAAACGAGCCAGTAATTTCAGTGGTGAATTAAAAAAAATCATCCTTCTTTTGTTCTGTAAATGGGCATTGGCTAAGAAAAAATTTGAATGCTCTTCACCACTTTAATCGTCACGTTGGCCAAAATGTCGTGCGCATTTGACTTGAAAAATATCAATTTCCTGCAATTTATAGGTCAATGGAACTCTTTTTGTAAAGTCCATCGCTAAATTTACAATCATCGATTTCTCTTGACCTGCAAATAAATGTTCACCCAGGAATATTCATTACCTGTTTCATGACGAAACGGGCCAAAATCGGCATCTGCAGTGGTCTTGAAGAATGTCCATTTGCAGGCCAAGTGAAGAGTATTTTTGAAAATTTACCAGTGGAATGACTGGCTCGGTAACTGAGCCAGTCATTTCAGTGGCACATTTCCAAAAATACTCTTCACTTGGCCTGCAAATGGACATTGAATAAGCACATATTTTGAATTATTTTACAAAATTTTGTTATTAAAGGGTGAAGCAAACACGTACATTTTATTGACACATTTTGACTATTTAAGAGTTGATTACTATAAGTAGCATTTTGAACGCTTTGAGGCGCTGTTGACATAAGACGGTATCTTTTTTGAACGGCTGCTTTTACTTATCTTTCTTATCTACCATGTGACCGCTGCACAATAAATACATACTAAGAAACTTTGACTTTTTGGCGAATCAACTGCAAGAATATACAAATCCACTCGCATGCACGCACACACGGACGGACGGACGGACGGACGGACGGACGGACGGACGCACGCACGCACGCACGCACGCACGCACGAACGCACGCACGCACGCACGCACGCACGCACGCACGCACGCACGCACGCACGCACGCACGCACGCACGCACGCACGAACGCACGCACGCACGCACGCACGCGCGTCAACATACACGTCCGAACGTCGGCACGTCGCACCCGCGTGCACGTACGCACGCACGCATAAAAGCACGCGCAAACGCACGCATAAACGCACACGCACACTCACAAGCACACGAATAGGCTCGCACACGCACGCGCAGGAATTACCATGTACATACATGTTAACATTATTTTGAAAATCAACCAAAACCTAATTTTTGTGTGCGACCAACTCGCTTTTATTGGAAAACATAAATAGACCTATACAGAAAAAGTTGGAAAAAGCGACAAATCTCAAAGTAATTCCTCCATAAATAAATGACGGTTATGTGGCTTCAACGAGATACTCCTCCCCTGCTGTGCAACCATTAACATCTCTGAGCGGACATAAATCTCATTCGGGAATAAATCCGCAATTACTCGGGTAATAAATTAAGAATTACCCGAGTAATCGGTGTAATATTGTAAAAGATTCAAGCTCATCTATAAACGGTTCGAGTAACTTCGTTAGTTCGCGTACTTTTTATAGACTGGCATTCGTTAAATTTGTACCCAGATTAGCTAATAAGACTGCACTAAAAATAAAAGACAATTTGCTGCTAACATTTTATGACATTATTGGCAGTGCTTAGATTATTTATTCGGGACATTTATATCTCGGTGCAATTTAAGTGTAGGTCTGTATTAACTGCATTGAAAACTAAATTTCTTTTTTCATGAGTTGACGCGAGTACAACTAGACGCAATGCAGAACACATTCTAACACACGCGGGAAGTTCCTCAGCCTGCTCAATTTCTGCTCCGGATATGCTGAATATTTTGGAGACAATTTGAAAACAATTTGACTGACATTTGTTGGTGGCTAAGATTATGGAGTCCGACGAATGCCCTATATCAAAACTGACTTTGTAGAAAGCAATCATTCTAGCTCTACTTTCTTTTATATGAATAACTCCCTATGCAATTTTCCTAACATTCAACTTACATCTATACAGGGTTATGTAGCTGAATCAAATCAACATCAATAAAAGGAACACCAAGAGCCGTATAATAAAGGACAATTTACCTGAATGCCGTAATGTTATCGTCATCAGAAACCAGCAATGCTTTCCATAGCCTTTCTTTCCCGATTCCAGAAAGAAAAACCCGTGCAATTAGTCGGGACCTGTGAGAGCATAGAATCAGATTCAGATTCAGATTTTTTATTTACACCCAGGCCACTTAATGGCATATGGGGAATATGAATTTACAGAAATTATAAATGTTATGGCGATCAGACATTATATATCAATTCATAATTATATATTTTGGTATTTATCTAGTTATATAACCACTGTTTGTGCTTTCGGTGGTAGTAGTAGTAGTAGTAGTAGTAGTAGTAGTAGTAGTAGCAGCAGCAGCAGCAGCAGCAGCAGCAGTAGCAATAGCTGTAGCAGTAGCAGTAGCAGCAGCAGTACTAGTAGTAGTAGTAGTAGTAGTAGTAGTAGTAGTAATAGCAGTAGCAGCAGTACTAGTAGTAGTAGTAGTAGTAGTAGTAGTAGTAGTAGTAGTAGTAGTAGTAGTAGTAGTAGTAGTAGTAGTAGTAGTAACTTAGAATTATTATGAAAGTTACAGTTATTAATTACACGTACTTCATAATTAGTAATGACAGAATTATTACTGTTATTGTACCGCCATCTCAATTAACAATGTACTAAAATTATAGTGGTCATATTGTGGGGGGTCATCAGAATTTAGATTATAATAAATATATAATAACTGATTATAAAAATTGTCAGATTGGTATTCTTAGAAATGGGTTATTGCTGTACATAAGGTAGTCATTTTTTAAACTAAAATACAGAATAACCTTATTTTCAACAATAGACAATTATATCCATTCATATCGCGACAGAGACTATTTTGGGTATTCACCACCGGAGTGACTTGCTCGATAACCGAACCCTCTTATCGTGTTACTCTATAATTTTTCTACAATTAGGTTTCTTGTTATTGTTTCTTGGATAGCCACAGTGTGGGGCAACAAACTGGTTGTTAAGGCAGGTGGTTGTTTGCATTATGTGATTTTGGCGTCGGCTAAAATGTGACGTGTTTTTTATGACATCAGATACTTGGGTAACAGACGGGTCAGTTCTTAGTTGGTTTAAGGGAAATCTTTAAGAGGACCACATTATAACGTTACACTATAACGTCAGCTGACAGCTAACGCATTTCTATTATGACATCAGATACTTGGGTAACATAGGGTCAGTTCTTAGTTGGTTTAAGGGAAATCTTTAAGAAGACCACATTATAACGTTACACAATAACGTTAGCTGACAGCTGACGCATTTCTATTATGACATCAGATACTTGGGTAACATAGGGTCTGTTCTTAGCTAGCTTATGAGAAATCTTGAATAACCAGTGTGGGACACCAAGCGGGTTACTAGGGCAGTTGCCCGCCGCTTACGTTGTATGATTGTAACGTCAGATAAAAAGTGACACATTTTTATTATGACATCAGGTACTTGAGTAACAGATCGGATCGAATCCTAGGTAGTTTATGGGGAATCTTGTGCACCCACCCAGTGGAACCTGTTCACTAATGCGGTCAGTTTGTTTCATTTGGGTTCGAAAGCATGTGGTCCGACTCGAGCACTAGTCTGAATGGAGCGACATCTAGCGGTAGAGTAGTTTTCTAGACATGGTTGACTACTATGTTTAAACCTTAATATTATTAATATTGTTGTCATTGTTGCTGTTGTTGTTGCCGTTGCTATAGTTATTGTCGTTGCCGTTGCTATAGTTATTGTCGTTGTCGTTGTCGTTGGTGTTGTTGCTGGTGGTGGTGGTGGTGCTGGCGGTGGTACTTTGCAATTCTCGTCAATGTTGTGTTGTTAATCTGGGAGTCCATTGTGTATAGGGTTAATCAACGTTGGAAGTGCCTATTAATTTCTTCGATCATACGGCAGATCTTTATTAGTAATTTCTTGTTCTTCGTTGAAAGCAGTTGGTGAAATTTCGAAAAATTTGGTCTTTTATAATAGTGTTTTGGGAAGATTTCAACAATACGGGGACATAATACATTATCGTTAACTCGTTAATGGCCAAATTTGGTCACGAAGATTTAAAATTTCTAAAAAAAAATGTCAATTTACAGAACGAGAGAAAACTATTTTTGAAAATTTACCACTGGAATGACTGGCTCGGTTATCGAGCCAGTCATTCCAGTGGTAAATTTTCAAAAATAGCATTCTTTTGCTCTGCAAATGGGCATTACCGAAGACCACTGTGGAGGAGGTTTTTGGCAGGCTTAGGCAATAAATGCTTAATGCAGTGCCACTATGTGAGCATAGCTTGTGACACGAACTGATAGCATAATAGCATCTGTGTCATGGGAATCATTAGCATACAGTTGCCCTGTAGGTGGGGCTTAGAATACACCTTCCGTATCCTCTGCGTGTCGTAAGAGGCTACTAGAGGAGGTAAGGGTGAGGTAACCCTGACAGAAACATCGAGTGCTGAAGACGGAGGTCCCAGGCCACACGGCGCACTCTAATAAACCACGGATCCACGCACTTAACGCTTATGCTCATGTCGATAGTCACTTACAGGACTGGCGGTATGATCAGCGAACGAAAAGAAGAAAGAAGAAGAATTAGCATACAGTATTAATCTTGATAACGCATGCTCCTGATAAGCTACTACTAACAATGTGTATGTGTTATGGCACGTTTCCACAGCCTTTGTGTGCAATGTAGATTGTTTGTTTATCTCTGATTTCTCTCTCACTTCTCCCTCCAGTCCTCTCTTACGCACGCACACGCGCGTGAACGCGCATACGCTCACAACTCCCCTTTCCTCTCTCCCTGCACCTCTCTCTCTCTATCTCTCTCTCTCTCTCTCTCTCTCTCTCTCTCTCACACACACACACACACGCTCTCCCTCATCCCCTCAATTTCTCGCTCCTCTCTCGACAACTCTCCACCTCTCCCCCCTCCCCCTCTCATTCACACACAAACACACGGCCACGCGAACGCACGCACGCACGTACGGAAGCGCGCACGTACACACACGCACGCACATACACATTCGTACTCACTCACGCACTCATGCACTCAAGCACACACTTTCACACACGCACGCACAAACAAACAAACACAAACTCTCTGCCATGCTCTCCACTACTCTACTCATGATGCGTTACGAACACAGATGCGGTTCCTCGTGTAAATACTTCTCTACTTATTGTTATACGATACCTTTAATATGCACTCATCGATGTAGGTCTCAAACTCAAACTCGAGGACGACATCATTGATCCGGTAGCTGCTAATGAAATACGCACACCGTCCAGCACGAACCTTCCAATGCCTCATCCACCATCGCACGGGCATGTGCACATAGCCCCGTCTGGTCAGCAAACATAACGTGTCTGATCCATAAAACAATACCAATTGACACGCGTAATCTAATTACTAGGAACTGCTAATTGAATTGTCTCGAACCACTCATAGTATTATCTTATTTTTTCTTCGTCGCGTCAACGGTAATTACAATGTACCCGTAATTAGGAAATACACGCGTCTCTATTGTATTAAATTATTCAGTTATCATCTTGCTCTTCGCACGTCCTCGTGCAATCACAATTCATAATACCAGTGGCATCGACATTATCGTCAACGTTGTCGTTGTTGAATTACAACGAGGTGTGAAGGATATTTATTTGACTGGATCTCTCCGTAATATGATTTGATTTGGAAAGTCTGAATTTGGCAAATAATTTACAATTTATAATGTTGAGTATTTTGAAATTAATTTTACACGAACCTGTGCTGTCCACGACAGCACAGGTTCGTGTCAAATTAGTTTTAAAATATTCAACAACTTATCTATTTAATTGGGGGAATCCCGTTTTAGCTATGGCCCGCTCATCTTTAGCTACTCTCCACCAACACTTCGCTTGTCTTGGGATCGACCGATCCCTGAGCTTCCTGATTATCAATTTCCTGAAACTATAGAGGTAAGCTGTTGAATATTTTGAAATCTTACCGGACACTGTTGCTGTCTATGGCTGCCTACATCATCATGCATATTAAATAGAAGAATACAATTCGTACAGCAACACCGAATTTATCTACGTAATTCATGACGTCATTGATTATGACGTCATCCTACACATCACGTAGTTGATTATGACGTAATATGATTGATAAACTGGATTGCCCCACGACCTTGAACTATGAAACAATAAATTTGGATTTGCCCTGAAGTTAAGATTGGTCCATCGAGTTAAAGGTTTATTAGTAAATTGACCACTATAAAGCTGTACTGGTCAAGTTGATGTGATTGGCCTTGTATGACCTCGGTGCATGGTATTCCACGATCCTATTCATGTGACGACTCGAACCCCGAGGGGTGGGGTGGTGATGGTTATCACCAAAGTAAGCTTACAGATGCATTCGGTGGGCGGTGTTAGCATATACATTGAGGCCGTCGCATTGCCAGTTCGTGAGAAAAAATAAACAAAATTGCTGCTGCTGCTGCTGCTACTGCTACTACTACTGCTGCTGCTGCTGCTGCTACTGCTACTACTACTGCTGCTACTGCTGCTGCTACTACTACTACTACTACTACTACTGCTACTACTACTACTACTACTTTTTTTTTTTTTTTTGAAAAACCGACGCTGACGCAGTCGGACAAACTTCACGGAGGAACTCCTTTAAAAAAGCTTGCAAACCCCCAGAAAAAAACCTGGTGAACTAGTAATCTTGATTAATATTACACCAAAACAATGATAACTAATGAGCATTAATACAATCTATAAATACATATGGCTTAAAAAGTATAGATACAAAACAATAGGCTGATAAAGCTCCGATAGCAAAACAAAACTTAACAAAGGCATTACTATTCAACCCAGGTGTAGTAGTAGACCCGTGTGGCGAGTGCAACTATCCAACAAATGAAAAGTGCCTCGTCAATCTATGACAAATAAGTCAATCATTGACGGCAGTGGGCTGATTCTCTAAAGATCAGCGGGCGTAGTAGCATTTGGGTAGTATAATACATATAGTCGGCAGAAAAATTCCAGAAAAATTGATGGCGCTCTTGTTTACATTTTCAATTTACTTTATTGTAAGGTTTTGTAACTTACCATTCAATCCATGTGTGGTAGTAGGCCCGTGTGGCGAGTGCAACTATTCAACAAATGAAAAGTGACTCGTCAATCAATGACAAATAAGTCAATCATTGACGCCAGTGGGCTGAGTCTTTAAAGATCAGCGGGCGTAGTAGCATTTGGGTAGCATAACATATATAGTCAGCAGAAAGATTACAGAAAAATAGATGGAAATAGATGGCGATCTTGTTTGCATTTTTGATTTACTTTGTTGTAAGGTTTTGTAAATTACCCGGGAACAAATAACCCTATAAAACTCTGTGCAAATTCCTAAAATTACCTGGGACAATTTTATAATTCACTGGCAACTTACTTTATCGATTGATTATTAAATTACCCCAGTCTGTTTATTTTTTAACATGAATTATTAAACATAACAATGTCAAAGTGCAGACTAAAATGAATTACCTGACACAGATTAATTAAAAGACACAGATAAATCCGCTGTAGTAATTAAATGAGTTAAGCTAGTGCAGGCTCATTTATTTTTACAGCTCCCAACTCTACTGAAACTATGTTTGCTTTGCACCATATGTCCTTGAATACTTTTTCTTTACCATGCTGCTTTAATCTAAAATATTCGCAAGGAATATGATTCAGCAGCAATGAACGAAATATTGCCTTTATCGCTCTATTGTGATTGCCCATAGATGGATTTTTCGTCTGTGCACACCGATGTTTCCAAATGGCCCAAACACCTATGGTTAGTATCGTTATTAAAATAGTCCTTTCAGACTTTATGATATTTACACCGCTTGATCCAAATTCTCTAAATAAGACTACATGGGTGTCTAAAACAATGGTCTTCGCTCCAAATTTTGCCAAGATTTGGCTGATATAGTCCCAAAATTGTGACGATATTGGACATTCCGCAAATAAATGCTCGATTGTTTCCTCGTCTGTTTGACATAAGTAACACCTATCAGAAGTCGTAATATTGCACTTGTATGTCAAGTGTCCCACCCATAGCCTTCGATGTAGTAATCGCCACAATAAATCACGAGCCATATTTGGTATGAATGGAGAATGTAAGATTTTCCATACATTTTTCCAACTGGATGGTTTATAGCTTGAGTCATCCCATCTCCTAATTGCTATGGGAGGTGTTACTTGTTTCGTCTCATAATATGGTACCATTCCTTGGATCTCATCTTGTATTTTAACATCTCATCATCAAGAACTAATGCGGGTTGTGGAGTCAAACTATTATTATTTACATTTGGCAGACGAAACCATTCACTTGGTACAGCATGTTTTATTTTATTTAGCAACCGCTGGACATCTATATGCCTCATATGTGTTTTTCTAGCTACTTCTTGCATTGAAATCCATCTACGTGTTTGAGGGTGTATCATATCAGATAAATGTTGAATGCCATATTTTGCAAAGGACGGTAGATAAAGTACTGCATTGTTATAATATATATTACTATTGCCCCACAATTGCTGTTCTAGTACTTCCTTCCAGCACGTAGGTGGAGGCATGTATCTGTCAAATATTTCTAACTCCTTAACTTGATCTTTAAACACATCTGGTATCATGTGGCTATTCGGAGGTGGCTTCTTTGAGGTAAAAACATGCTCCGCCAGAAATGGTTCTACAATTTTCTCCATGAGAGCTCGTGAAACACATGCCCACGTCTCATCTGATGTAATAAGATCATCCAAAAATTTTAACCTTAAAGAAACACATTTCACTTTAATATCAATTAAATCAAGTCCTCCTTCTAACTTAGCATTATTGAGAACACGATGGGAAACTAAATGATTCTTTTCTTCCCATATGAATGACAATATCAACTCATTAACCTCCTTTTCTACATGTTTTGGCATGTGTACTACAGATGCTGTATACCATAGCCCAGATAATGCCAAGTTGTTGACAACAAACACTCTACCAAAGATTGAAAGACGACGACGCTTCCAATTTGCTAATATTCTCTTAAGCTTAGATACTCGTTCATTCCAATTTTGTATTGTATTCGGTTTCCTGCCAAAATAGATGCCTAAAATCTTAATGGTATCATTAGACCAATTGATTTCAAGTGGCTGGTCATTCCGCTCTTTCCATGGCCCCAAAAATAATCCTTTGGATTTTCCTTTATTGATTTTCAAACCAGATGCATTTTGGAACTTTTCTAGTACGTGGTTTAAAATTACAAAATCATTGTTTGAACTGGTAAACACAGTTGTGTCATCAGCATATTGTGACAGCTTAAGTGGTCTTTCTATGCCACGAATACATATGCCTTGAAAGTTATTATTTTGCCTCAATGCTATGCCAAGTGATTCCATCACAATAACAAATAATAATGGCGATAGGGAACACCCTTGTCTAACCCCACGTCCTAAGACAATTTCTCTGGATAAATGATTGTTCACTAAATAGCTACTCTTGATATCCGTATATAAAATCTTTACCCATTTAATAAAGTTTGAGCCTAACCCAAACGATTGCAAAGAATTAAAAAGAAAATCCCATTCCACACGGTCAAATGCCTTTTCATTGTCCAAGGCAATCACAGCTGAAGTGATGCTATCCTTCTCAACCAATTGTATAAGGTCTCTTATTACCATGGTATTGGTTAGAATTGTCCTCCTGGGTACAGCACATGTCTGCTCTGTTCCAATGATTTCTCCTAAAACACTACCTAGTTTCAATGTTAGTGCTCTGGATATTATTTTGTAGTCTACACATAGTAGAGAAATTGGTCTGTAGTTCTGAATTAGACGTCTGTCAT
>CM067363.1:28266929-28431929 GCA_034401795.1 Chaetoderma sp. LZ-2023a | reverse complement strand
TGCCGATGCTTCCACGCATTACAGGTTTTCTTCATTTTAGCTATTCTCTCTTCCCAGTTAAGGTTCTCTTCACCCTCTCTACTGAAGTGAATACCTAGAATTTTAATTGATTCATTTTTCCATCGGATGTCCAGTGGCTTATCACACCTACTCTTCCACTGACCCAGAAATAATCCAACTGATTTAGCTTTGTTTATCTTCAGGCCAGAGGCCATGTGAAAATCCAATAAAATCGTGTCAAGCCTTTTAAAATCAGCATTGGTGCCCGCAAAGACAGTTGTGTCATCGGAATATTGAGACACCTTTATGGGCCGATTTACACCATGAATATCTATACCATGAAAAAGTGGGTCCTCCCTGAGGGTTGCTCCTAATGCCTCCATTGCTATGACGAATAACACGGGAGACAATGAACACCCTTGACGCACACCACACTCTAAAATAATGGGCTGACTTTTAAAATTGTTTACGAGGTATTTGCTGCTAATATTGCCATAGAGAATTCGGATCCATTTTATGAAATTTGGTCCCAAACCAATGTGACTGAGTGATTTAAACATAAACTCCCATTCTAATCGATCAAACGCCTTTTCGATGTCTAAACCTATAATGGCTCCTGGGGCATTACCTTTCTCAACCAAATGTATAATGTCTCTAATTAAAAATGTATTGGTCAAGATAGAGCGGCCTGGAATAGAGCAAGTTTGATCGGTATGGATAACTTCATCCAGAACACTAGCAAGTTTTTTAGCAAGCGCTTTCGAAATAATCTTATAATCGACACAGAGGAGCGAGATGGGTCTGTAATTTTCTAGGCTCTATCGATTCCCTTTCTTGAATATAAGTTGAACAGATGCTTGCGACATGGTAGAAGGGAGTCTACCATGTGAGAAAATTTCATTTATTACTTGAATAAACTCTGGCCCAATGAGATGCCAAAATGTCTGGTAGAATTCCACGCTAAGTCCACCACCTCCTGGAGCTTTGCCACCCTTCATATATTTTAGAGAAGTGGTCAGATCAGCTAGTGTTAATGGGAGCTCACAGAATTCCATGCTCGATTTTGAGAATGCATTTTTGACATTGGCTAGCATCTCAGATGACTTTATATTATTACTATTATCAGATTTATATAACATCTGATAAAATGTTTCTACCGTTTCCATAATTTCCTTTTGCGTAGAGCAATTTTGGTTGTTGTTGTTGTTGTTGTTGTTGTTGTTGTTGCCGTTGTTGCCGCCGTTGTTGTTGCCGTTGTCGTTGTTATTTAAACTCCTAATTAATTTCTCAACTCCTCTAGATTTTTCGAGCCCATAAAAGTATTTCGTTGGTTTCTCTCCTTCGATATACATTTGTGTTCTGCTCCTAGTTATTGCACCTTCAACCCTATATCTATCTATTTGCGTAAGCTTGGATTTTATATCGCTTAGCCGTTCACTATGCTGACTATCACCATTCACAACCTTCCTACTTAGGAGAAACAGAGAACGCTCAAGTGCTTTCTTCTCCTTGCGCATCATTCGCGCTTTCCCAATGGCATATTGTTTTGAAATGTGGGCAAATCCAACTTTTACATCTTCCCACCATGTTATTAAATTGTCATGGGAATTTTTGTTTCGAAGCTTATGTTGCCAAACACTTTTAACACAAGTTTGATATTTAGATTCATTTAGCAGCGAATTATTAATTTTCCATACAGGCTACAAGTGGCGAGATGACTCGTCAATAAGCAACAAAAGGTCACTCGTTGACGCCATTTAGCCGCTTCTTAAATGCCCTGCGTACGTAGTAGCCTTTATGTACTATAATGCACCCAGCGAAAGTATACAAACTATGACTACATAGATGGCCTTTGGGTTCACATTCTAAATTTACTTCATTGTAAGTTTTTGCAAATTGGCCTGGAACAAATACACCTACAGTAAACATTTACAATAGGATGCTAATTGTATATATGTAAGATGTCATACTCGGTTAATCTAATGAACTCGAAAGTCGGATCACCTCCAGAATATTTACGCGATGCTCATTTGATATTTAAATATACCGATTTCCAAGGTTAGGTTATTCGTGGGTGGGTGGATGCATGGATGCATGGATGCATGGATGGATGGATGGATGGATGGATGGATGGATGGATGGATGGATGGATAGATGGATGGATGGATGGATGGATTGATTGATTGATGGATGGATGGATGGATGGATGGATGGATGGATGGATGGGTGGTTGGATGGATGGATGGATGGATCCTTCCTCCCTCTCTCCGACTAAGCTCTATCCTTCCTTTATGCCCGTCCCCATCCCACCTCCCCATCCTTCCCGCCTCCCCATCCTTCCATGGATGGATGGGGGTGTGGGATGGATGGATGGTTGGATGTCTGGATGGATGGATGGTTGGATGGATGGATGGATGGATGGATGGATCTGCCCATCTGTCTTGCCAGCCATCCGGCTCTCTGTGTGTCCGTCCAGCCACTCACTCACATAAAATTAAGGGAGCTGAATACTACTTTCTTTCTACATGTATGAACAAAGTTTAATTATAAACACTGCAGTGGCCTTTCCGGTGTGGCGAACAAAATTCTATAAAATGACAAAATATGTCCTCCAAACTTGATTAATTTTTTCGGCATCAAATGATCAAAAATGATCAAAAGGAATCAAAAGGCAAAATTGAGTGTCCCAACAAAAGCACCTTTGAATGATCGATTCATGATCTCGTGAAGGAAACACTACTCACTTATCAATCCAATTCGGAAGAGTAAAATTTCACTAATCTGTGTTGAGTGAAACCAGTCCACTAATCATTGGCTTTATTAATGATGTTTGTGATAAACCCAAATCAAAGGAAATTCAAACCTTGCACAAAGTTCAATTGTTCAAATTAAACCATAGAGTAGTTTTTCAAAGGAGATTGAGTAATTCAGTAAACGTATAAAAAGCTGTCTATACTGAAGGACTGACAGATTTGTCATACAGGCTACTGATGAAGCACATCCATGTGAAATGCATTTAGCCAATTGACGGTGTCCATAATTACTGTGAGTAACTTATAATATTGCGTATTGTATTGTTATATTGTTAACCCTTGCATATTACATGTTAATTCTATAATTTATCTTTCAGGTGTAAGTAATATATTGGTTCAATTTGTAGTTGATGTGAATGAATTTGTGTGCTTGAATTTGAGTTTGCCGGATCGAATCTTTCTTACCTGCTCAACTGCCTGTCTGATTGCTAGTTAGATTGAACGCTTGTCTGTCTGAATGGCTATTGCGAGGAAGAATGGTCGTAGGAAGAATGGAGATGGTAAAGGGGGTTCATCTGCGCATGCGCGCCTGGTAAAGCTGTATTACCAAATAATTCAGTGCTTCCACCATATTGCTACGCTACGTAGGCATTTAGATGCCGAAACTCTCCCTGATGGGCTTAGCAGGAAGGTGGAAGAGCTGAATGGATTTTGTAAGCCAGCTATGCCAGATGATGACATCTACTTTGCCATCTGGAATGTGAATTTTGAGTGGGCAAAATCTACCATTAAGGCCATGTTAAATCACTATAATGAACAACTTGGTAGTATTAGAACTGAAGTAGTCCTCACACAGGCAATGCCACATTTAGACCTAGGTCGTACTAAATCCAATGCTATACGCTGGGAAAAAACTCGTTCTTTTTACGATTTTGTGCGACCGATAGATCCATCTCAGCAACCAACTCAAAATCTCGCACAAGCCACGCCTCTGGTCCTGATACCAACTGTGGCCCCACAATCACAAATGAAAAAACGCCTCAGATCACCTGAAACTTCGCCGCCAGTCACAAAACGAGTAGACAATAAAATCTCTCCATTGCTACCATTAGATTCTGGCCCTAGAGATATGCTATTTGAAGCATCTTTAATCCCACTACCTGACTCTCCACTAGGCAATCTAAATGACCCAAACGAATATCCGCCCTTGCCACAGAGGGAAAGGGTTAATGGTAGCAAATCTGGTCGACGGACCGGCGCTTCTCAGAAATCCCCTCAGAGCAGTCAACCATCGGGTCTCAAGACCCCATCCCCAACAGGGAAACTGCCACAGCCCAGCTTCTCTCCAACTCCAGGTCCAAGTAATGCACCGGATGAGCGTCCTATTAAATTTGCAAATAGACCCAAACAACCAACCATGTTGGAGAGAAACATTTTTTGGAAATTTCGTCATGAAATCGAAAACAAAATTGACTGGCGACTACCTGTTCTCACGAACAAAGTACTCATCTTTGGAGCTTCGAACCTGAGTCGCATTAATGTTGAGCCCCACCCTGAAACGCAAGTTGCCTGCTACCCAGGAGCTAAATTGTGTCATGCTAGAGGACTAATTCAAAAGTACACTGGATCATTTAAACCAGAGAAAATAGTGATTAATATTGGTATTAATGATATGAATGAACCCATCTCTAGTTCAAAACATAGATTAATGCTGCTTCTCAGTGCGATAAAGTCCAAATTCCCAAAGACTGCGATTTACTTCCCAAAACTTCACTATTCAAGTCGGTTGACAGCTCAGCAGAGGTTGGCGATTCAGTCCATCAATTCGACGGCTGAATCATCAAAATCTGTGACTGTCATTCCTACACTCAGACTCTCCGAATTTAATGTTGTTAAGGATAACATTCATTGGACTGAGAAGACAGCTAACTCTATGTATTCTGCCTGGCTTAAATTCCTAAATTTAAACTAGACACGGGCCAAGGTAACATCCGCCCGGAAACAGGACTGGGCAGTAATATTGTCAATCTAACTGGCTCCCCATTAGGCGAAGCAGAGCAGTCACTGCTCAATTTTGGTCTTACATTTGTCCCAACACCAAAACCTAAAACAGGTTTGGATTCTCTTTTAGATAATGGCTGTATGGAAACATCTGAATTTAGTCACCGTATTAAGTTAGCAGACTTTTTTCGTAACTCTAATAGTAACATTCTACCATTCATTGAAAAAACTGGCTGGGCACCAAGCGTAAAACTCCTGGACCCAGCGAATGGTGAAAGCATAGAACTCTTTTCAGAGCGTGTTAAAAATTCTGCATTCCCTAATGATCAACCAAATTTACCCTATGAGGAACGCCAGGCCTTAATTGAATTGTCTAAAAACAGCGAAATTGTCATCAAACCTGCAGATAAAGGGTCTGCGACTGTAATAATGCTTAAAGATAACTATAAACGTGAAGCACAACGACAACTTAGTAACCCAAAGCATTACCAGAAACTAAGCAAACCACTTTGGCAAAATAATTGCAGCAAATTTAATGAGATTCTTCAAAAATTGCTCGATAGCAAGAAGATCACCGAAAAGCAACATAAGTATCTCTTTGCTAAGCTTGAGTCAAAACCACGGACTTTCTATCTCTTGCCAAAAATTCATAAACCCATAGATTCGTGGTTGGACCCAATGTCACCGGCCGGACGACCTATAATCTCAGATTGTGGCTCAGAATCCTAAAGAATCAGTGAATACATCGATTACCATCTACAGCCAATAGCAAATAGACACCCAAGCTTCTTGAAAAACACAGAAGACTTCTTATCCCAGGTCTCTGAGACCTGGATACCTCCAAATTCATTCCTGGTCACGCTTGACATCGATGCTATGTATACAAACATTGACATCGAGAAGGGTATAAATTCTATCCGTAAAGCATTCGTGAACTACCCAGACACCAGCAGGCCAGACAGAGAAGTAATAGCTCTATTAGAGCTGAGTCTGAAAGGCAATGATTTTGAATTCGATGGCGAAATTTATCAACAAATTTGCGGCTGCGCGATGGGCAAGCGCTTTAGCCCATGTTTTGCCAATATTTACGTAGCAGAGTGGGAGGAGGAAGCGTTAGAAAAGTGTCCAAAACATCCCCTCATTTATCGCAGGTACCTTGATGACATTTTCATGATTTGGCAACACACAAAGGCAGAGTTTGATGAATTTTTCGAAATTCTGAACAATCACGATCCGAATATCAAATTAAAAGCAACCATTGACGAGATGTCCGTAGATTTCCTGGATGTAACTGTATATAAAGGTCTAAAGTATGAAACAACTGGCTACTTAGACTACAAAGTGTATTTCAAACCAACCGATTCGCATCAGCTATTGCACAAAAAATCTTTCCATCCACCACATACTTTTAAAGGAATAGTTAAATCACAAATAATCCGTTTTCACAGGAATTCGAGTGATAGGAAAAATCAAATCTGAAACATTAGACGGCTTGGAAATCATTCCAGATAATGCCTCAAATCGTCGGCCTACCAAAATTTCTCACAATCGTCCTATTATAGGTGTATGCGAATCTCGCAAATGCGGAAAGAAAAGGTGCAAGTTAGATGAATTTCTCCCAAACCAGAATACTTTCACGAGCTTTCAGAACAAAAGCAAGTTCCAACTTCAGTCTAATCTAGATTGTGTCTCTGAAAATGTTATTTATCTAATTTCATGCAAATTGTGCCAAAAACAGTATGTCGGCGAAACCAAATGTCCATTAAGATGGCGGGCAACTCGACACCTCTCAGATATTAGGCTAGAGGAAGACACACATGTTTCCGAACATTTTAATCTTCCTGACCATTTAGTCCTTCGTGACTTTGAAATTATGCCGATTGAACAGCCACCCCTTTCAGATACGGCAGAAGAAACTGATAAACAAAGAAAACTTCGAGAATCGTTTTGGATTAAAGAACTCGAAACACAGTGGCCAAGGGGAATAAACTCGGACCCAGGCTTATCTGATCAACGTGACAAAATTCCATTCATTCTGACCTATAATCGGAAAAACGTTGAAATTTCCAAAATTTTGAAAGATAAGTATCAAAACCTACAGGAGAAACTGAAACAACCCTTTAACAAGCGTCCAGTAATTGCGTTCAAGAAAAATCCGAATCTACGTGACATCTTGGTAAAAGCAAAACTCAAATAGCTATCCATAATATCCATCTCAATCATTCAACATTAACCCTTGCATGATGGTCAGCCAAAAACGGTCAATTTAGTGATCTTGGGCAATGTCCATTTGCCGGCGGGGATTGGAGTATTTTTGAAAATTTACCACTGTAATGACTGGCTCGGGAACCGAGACAGTCGTTCCAGTGGTATATTCTCGGGAATGACCTTGTCTGTGACTGCAAATGTACATTAAATAAGTAAGCGCATATTTGGATTTTACTGAACATATTTAACCAGTAAAGGGTTAACATTAATGCCATATGGCTTTCCTCAAACAAAATGACAAATCTCAGGCAGTAAGATAAACCAAAATATCTTAAATTTTTGAATTTGTTCAATTATTGAAGATTCTGAGCCAGTGCGTTGACAATATTGACTACTACTACTACTACTACTACTACTACTACTACTACTACTACTACTACTACTACTACTACTGCTACTGCTACTACTACTACTACTACTACTACTACTACTACTACTGCTGCTGCTGCTGCTGCTGCTGCTGCTACTACTACTAGTACTGCTGTCGCTGCTGCTGCTGCTGCTGCTGGTGCTACTACTACTACTACTACTACTACTACTACTCCTACTACTGCTGCTGCTGCTGCTGCTGCTGCTGCTGCTACTACTACTACTACTACTACTACTACTACTACTACTACTACTACTACTACTACTACCACTACTACCACTGCTACTACTACTACTACTACTACTACTACTACTACTACTACTACTACTACTACTACTGCTGCTGCTGCTGCTGATGCTGCTACTACTACTACTACTACTGCTGCTACTACTACTACTACTACTACAACTACTACCACTGCTACTACTACTACTACTACTACTACTACTACTACTACTACTACTGCTGCTGCTGCTGCTGCTACTACTACTACTACTACTGCTGCTGCTGCTACTACTACTACTTTTTTTGAAAATCCGACGCTGACGCAGTCGAACACACTTCACAGAGGAACTCCTTTAAAAAAAGACGTGCAAACCTCCTCCCCCCCCCCTCCCCCAGGTGAAATAGCCGGCTTTATTAATAGTATGTGAATAACAATATAAACTTAACATATCAAAATAGTGCAAACTAAAATACTCTATTACCATATACCAGACCCATGGCATAACTACATAGAAAACAAACTTAATAAAGAGCTGATAACATAACATAATTCAACAAAGTCATTACTATTTGCACACCGTTTAGTAGTCTGCCCAAATGGCGGGCATAGTTACCCAACAAGTGGTAAAGCGACTCAACAACAATTAACAGTAAGTTACTGCTACTCATTGACGCCATTGAGCCGATTCATGACCGGCAGGCTAAGTAGATCATACATAGCTTAACGTAGCACACCATATAGTAGTAGGTCCAAATGGCGAGTGCAGCTCGCCAACAAGTGGTGAGGTGACTCGTCAATAAGCAACAAAAGGTCACTCGTTGACGCCATTTAGCCGCTTCTTAAATACCCGACGGAGGCAGTAGTCTTTATGTAGTATAATGCACACAGCGAAAGTATACAAACTATGACTACGTAGATGGCCTTTGGGTTCACATTCTAAATTTACTTCATTGTAAGTTTTTGCAAATTAGCCTTGAACAAATACACCTACAGTAAACATTTACAATAGGATGCTAATTGTATATATGTAAGATGTCATACTCGGTTAATCTAATGAACTCGAAAGTCGGATCACCTCCAGAATATTTACGCGATGCTCATTTGATATTTAAATATACCGATTTCCAAGGTTAGGTTATTCGTCAAGATTAGCGACTCCTAAGGCATTAAAATGTTCAAATTAAGTCAATTAAATTAAATTAAAATACCATATATCAATATACAACACTAGCTTATACAAGTTCTGCTTCTGATATTTTTAGATATCCGTGTTCAATTGATACTAGGCCAGTTTTGCACCATACATCTTTAAATCTACTTTCTTTTCCATGTTCCACTAGCCTGTAAAATTCACAATGAATGCAGTTTATCAACAATGATCGAAATATAGCGTGTATGGCTCTTTGGTGGTTGTTTCCTGTTTTATCTCTGGCCTCTGAACACCGAAGCTTCCAAATGGCCAACACTCCTACAGATAACAGGGTTACTAATAATTCTTTCTCCTTGCTATTAATGATTCGTCCGATAGTTGAGCAATCTTTGAACATAATTGTTTCGCCCATTAATTTCACATATTTGGTTCAAAATTTAGCAAGGAGCATATTGTTATATACCCAAGAGCCTGGAGTTATACGACACTGTGTATTTTGCACATATACGGCAGATGGCCGGCCCATAGCCTTCGATGGAGTAATCGCCATGCCAAGTCCCGTGCGTTTGCTGGTAGACAAGGTAGACGTATTGTTTTCAACGCATTTTTTCAGTTCTTAAACGTGCATCCTAAATTGTTCCAATGCCTAACTGTAATAGGAGTCTGTCTCCGACTTTGCATTAGAATTCCATACCAGTCTCTAGATGCCATGTTGTATTTAATACGCTCTGACTTAAATACTAATGTTGGTTGCAACATATCTCTGTTGCCACGTGCTTTCGGTAATTTGAACCATTTACCGGGTATTGCATTCTTTATTCTAACAAATAAGCGTTGAGCATCAATATGCCTCATTGATGTTGCTCTTGCTACATCCTGCATCACAATCCATTTGCGAGATTTGGATTTACTAAATGACGTAAATATTGAATGTCATTTTGGCCATAGAGGGCAAATATAATACAGCATCACTATCACGAATCAACTCGTTGCCCTAAAGACGTTGTTCTAAGGCATCTTCCCAACAATTTGGGTTGTGGAATTGATCGTGTAAATATTTGTACGGCTTCGAGCTGTTCTTTATATACATTTGACATCTTCTGATGGTTAGGTGGCAGTTTATTGCGCAAAAATAAACATTTTACTGGAAATGGATATCCGTACCTTTGTGGAAGTGTCCTTGAAACACTTGACCAAGATGAGTTTGAAGTGAGTAACTTGTTCAAGAATTTCAGTTTTAAAGAAGCACACTTTGCTAAAACATTAACCAAATCCAGGCCTCAATCATGCTTTTCATTGTTGATGATTGATAGCGATACTAAATGGCCTTTGTCCTCCGATAAGAAGGACACAATTAGCGTGTTGATCTTTGACTATAGAAGCGGTATACCACAGCCCATATGAAATTAAATTAGTAAGGAAAAATGTCCTGCCAAAGACAGTTAGATGACATCGTTTCCAATTTACTAATGCACACTTTAGCTTGGATAACCTTTCTTCCCGGGTTATTATTACATCTTGTTCTCTACTAAAGTAAATACCCACAATCTTTATGACATCATCTGACTAGTTAATACCCATAACATTGTCAGTTCTGTCCTTCCAAGCGCCCAAAAATGATCGCTTAGATCTGTCTCTATTGACTTTAAGCCCTGATGCCTTTTGAAAATATGCTAATACTCCATTTAAAATTCTAAAATCCGAATTTTTACCTGCAAACACAGTCGTATCATCTGCATGTTGAGAAACCTTTAGTGGCCTTTCTACGCCACGTATACATATTCCCTGAAAACCATTACGTTACCTCAATGTGGCCCCCAACGAGTCCATAGCAATGACAACTAGAAGCGGAGACAATGAGCAAACGTGTCTGACACCTCGTTCCAACACTACAAGTTCAGATAGATGATTATTTACTAAATATCATCTTGTTATGTCAGTATATAAGATATTGACCCATTTAATACATCTGGAACCAAAGCCAATATCGACTAAAGACAAGAAATCCCATTCAAGTCTGTCAAACGCCTTCTCGTTATCAAGTGCTATTATTGCTGCTGGGATGCAATCCTGTTCAACTAATTGAATAAGGTCCCGTATAAGCAAAGTGTTGTTTAATATTGTTTTCCCTGGTACAGAGCAGGTTTGATCTTCATTAATGACTTCGCCTAGGACTGCGCCGAGTTTTAGTGTTAGTGCCCGAGTAATAATCCTATTGTCTACATAGAGTAGAGAGATTGGTCTATAATTCTGTATTTTATTTCTGTCACCCCTCCTGTATATAAGCCGAACATATGCTTGGGTCATCGATTAAAGGAGATGCCCTTGCTTAAAAGTGCTAGCTGCTATTTCTTCTATCTTCTAATACCGGACCAAATATGTGCCAGAATGTTTGATAAAATTCGACTGGAAGTCCGTCGCAGCCAGGGGACTTTTCTAACTTCATACCTTTGAGGGATTTTGTCAAATCATAAATTGTTAGTGATTGGTCACAGCTTTCGCAGCATGAATCTGGAAGTCTTTGCGTTATATTAGCTAACATAGCTCTAGTTGTAGCGTCATCACTTCCCTCAGATTTATACAATGATTTGTAAAATTTGGATACTGTTTCCATCTGTATTTGAGGAGACTGATACACCATCATTAGTCTTCAGTGAGCGCGTTAATTTCTCTATACCTCTTGCTTTTTCCAAGTTACAAAAGTAACGTGTAGGCGTTTCGCCATCGGTGTGCATTTGTGCTATTGACCTTATTTTGGGCCATCAAACTGATATTGCTCTATGTCATTTAATCTACCTTTTTATTTAACTAATAGTTCGTAATAATTATATTCTCGATCGTTAATTTTCTTATTAATTTTACACACCGACCTCTGAAGCGCCTTTTTACGCTTTCGCATTTCTCGTGCTTTCCTGATGGATTACTGCCTTGAAATATATTTCAGGTCGGATTTAGCATCATCCCACCAGTCTGTTATATATTCATACACACTTCTCTTTGCATCCCAGTGCCTCCAACAACTTTCTACACATGTGCGATAGCAACTGTCTCGTAGCAACGCTACGTTGAGTTTCCAAAATCCATCCCGTTGTTTGATCCAGTCAGCATTGTCTAATGTGATGGAAAACATATTGTGATCAGAGAAAGCTACCGATTTTATATTAGTTTTACACATGTAACCTTTCAATGAGCATTCTACATAGATCCTGTCCAATCTGAATGCTTTCTGTCCATCAGTTAAAAACCAAGTAAAGTCCCTGCCCTCTGGATTTTCAATCCGATAAGTGTCTAACAAGCTTTTATATTCACAGATGTGCTTCAAAATATTATGAGATGTGTCATTAAAATTAGACCTAGAATTTCTGTCTTTAGCCTCATCTAATATGCAATTAAAGTCACCGCCCATAATTAGGTTTTCAGGCGTTCTGTCTTGAATTATTGTGGAAACATCATTTAGAAATTCACGACGCAATTGAGGAGAGGTTGGCGCATAAAGCCACATCAATTGATACACAAATCCATTTACCATTTATATCTGATGACGAGGATATAACATCAACATAGTTGAGACAGCGGGCCATGATAAGAATGGCCACTCCCGCACTATTGTCTTGTGATAAAGAATAAACTATCTGCCCTTTTGAAATATCTTTGAGAGAGTCATACACTTCATGTTTTTGAATTTTGGTCTCCTGTAGAAAAGCAATATCAGCTCTCTCATTTGCTAATGCTTCAAGCAAGTGGCACTACTTGACTTCGGTGTTTAATCCACTGCAATTTATGGTGCATATAGCCATAATTAGTAAAATGATGTTTACAATCGCAATCATTAGATTAACTTAATTTGGTTTTTAGCTCATTTCTTAGATCATTTACCTAATTTCCCTGCGAATTCAATGTTTCCTAGTTCTACCACAGACAAATATTCATATTCGGAAATATCAGAATCATGGCGCAGTAGCCGATATTAACGCCTCTCGCCTTTACATAGGGCACACACACTTCACCACCTTCTTGTTGATAGTACATCACCATTTCATCTTGCATCTGTGAACTCTGTATTTGTATTGACACATCTGATTGTCTTCTTTATGGCGCTTATTTCCACTTGACTTACATTTGGCAGCAACATCATTCCCCATAGCGTTAAGCTGATTTAGATCAATCGGGCGTAGCGGGAAACCGGCAGCGCTTTCTGTTTTCTGTGACCTAAATTTACTCTGTCCTAATATTAAGTAATATTCTAAAGAGTAATGATCTGCGTCTCCGTTACTATCGTCATTCGTCTGCATTTCATTTACATCCCCAATGGGCCCCACCACATTTTGATTAATTTCTGGGGTTAAAGTTATTCCCTCCTCTAATATTTCTATCTCATCATCTGCAGTTACTTCAATAGGATTTGCAGCCTTTTCTGTCTCCTTTATAATGGCATGAACCTCGACGGTAGCTTCTGCAGTGATATCATCAGACGCATTTGTCTCAGGTGCATCCTTTAATGTAGGATTGCGAACTTCTACTGTGGGGCTGTTTTTGTTGTTTGGACAGCGCCATTTGAAATGGCCAGTTGAACCACAGAGCAAACATTTATTTCTATTTGGGCAATCTGCTGCATGATTGTCAATACTAATAAGAGATTCGACACGCTTTTAACGGCCCTCTATACCATAAGGGCAGAACACAGTTGCCATCAAGCGTCAATCTGTTTGGTAAAGGGCTATCCACTTTTTCCAACCAGATGCGCCTTACACCATTCTCCAAAGTTATGTCAAAGGGGTATGTTTCCCTTTCAATCTTCTGTATTTTACCATACTTTTCAGTTCATTCATGATTCGTTCATCTGGAATCTCCAATGTAATTTTTAACTAACAACCTATCCGACTCGATTTATTGTGCATTACACAATTCGCCTTTCACAACGAGGACCTCTTCTAGCAGCGTCTCCTTAATACTTTCATTCGTCACAGTTACATGCCATACAGTTTTAGTAACATTGATAAGCCGCTGCAAAACAACAGGACCCGCGCCAACGACGTCTTTTAACCCATGATACACGTCGATAGCCGTGACACCCCACCCCTTAGTTGTTATTTTAAGGCTTAGGTACCCTATATTGCATTTGGCTGCCATTTGGCTATTACGGCGCAATGTAAAGCATTAAGCAAAACGGCGTATCAGGAAAAACGTTAAAATAACGTCCCTTTAAAACGCCTGGTCAGTATAAATAAACATTATACTGCCATAACAAATATATGCGTGCGTGCGTGCGTGCGTGCGTGCGTGCGTGCGTGCGTGCGTGCGTGCGTGCGTGCGTGCGTGCGTGCGTGCGTGCGTGCGTGCGTGCGTGCGTGCGTGCGTGCGTGCGTGCGAGTAGAACAATAAGCCAAGTTTTAACCAGAATTACCAACACGCAAAGAGCTACACACTAATAAATTACTACTACTACTACTACTACTACTACTACTACTACTACTACTACTACTACTACTACTACTACTACTACTACTACTACCAGGAAAGCACTCTTGTCAGATCATCCATCCCAACTGAACTGCTTAATTGCCAACGCTAAATATTCAAAGCCAATTTGTCAAAAGCAATTTGGAATTTTGAATTGTGAGGAGTTACCAATTACTCGAGCTGTGCCTCATACATATTTGATGGTTCGCTCCTGGTCAAGCACGCGAACGTGAGAATAGTGGCTAATGACTTTGGCGGGTTATATACAATTCAATGACGCTTGTGTAATAAACTGCCAATTTTACAGCAAAATAATCAGATCGCAACTACCCGTTTCGTGGCATTTGTAAAATTTAAAAATTCAATTTTTGAAAAAGTGCTGTGGATTACACAGCACTATTTTAAGTATTCTTAATACCTTAGCACACGCTTACCCCAAATTATGGTATGAATCTGTTAAGTTTAAGAACTATTCCAATGGTCTGGACTTGAACATTTCTATCGCAATTGTATCAATACCTGCGATACCAAATGGTGTTGTATTGGCACCGATCCGAAATGCTACAAGAGTCTAAGTGTAATACTGTTTGTTTGACAAATGTATTACTGCGTATGACCTTTAATAATTGTCAATGAATAAGAAAAAGAGATATGGTGAGCGATATTAGAGAGAGAGCGAGAGAGAGAGAGCGAGAGAAAGAGAGAGAGAGACAGAGAGGGGGAGGGGGGAGGGGGGAGAGGAAGGGAGGGAGGGAGAGAGGGAGGGAGGGGGAGGGAGAGGGAGAGGAGAGAGAGAGAGAAAGAGCGGCGGGAGAGAGCGAGAGAGGGAAGGAGAGAGAGAGAGAGGGAGGGAGTGAGAGAGGGAAAGAGGGGGTGGGGGAGGGAGAGGGAGAGGGAGGGAGGGGGGGGGGGGTGGTAGGGAAGGAGGGAGGGAGGGAGAGAGGTGATTATGCGCAAAATATAAAAAGTAATCCATATAGTTTTGGTAACTAGCCAACATGACTAATGCTCACTTTGAACTACGCCATTATCCACAGCTTTTCCTCCAAGCATGTAGCGGATATATTGCTATAGACATCCGGTGGCTTATCATTGGTCACATGGGACGTAATAACCACACTTTCCTTTTCTCTGTATATGGAACTGTAATTTAGCAAATGTGGTCATGGATGTGTCTGCTCAAAAAGTTCCTTGATTGATCTTGGCTCATATCGCAAATATTCTTTCAAACACAGCAAAACGAAAATATGGGAACATGCTTAGGGTAGGACCCTACCTCAGGCCTACTACGACAAGACAATAATTATCGAACCATAACCATAACCCCAGGTTCGGAGTTAGTGTTAGGGTTACGGTCACGCCAATTGATCATAATTCGAATAACAAGGAGGCAAATTCATGAAAGCTGACAGCCGCATGTTTAAATGAAAGGATCCGAACTGACACTCAAGGATCTACCGTCATAAGCAAATTCGACATAACTCCGTCACGAAAGGGTCCGTCACGAAAGTGCACAAATTGTATGTCTTTGGAGAATTTAAAAGTTAATAGACAGGTATTCTTTAATTTGTAAATCAATTCCAACACGTGTACAAAGTGCGCGGAGCTTAGCTATGACATGGCGGAGCATAGATAGAAATGGGAATATACAGTACAACTTAGGAATATAATAAAATGTGTCAAAAGTAAAACAAACGAGGCCTAGTGTTTAATAATTTGAACACAATTGCAGTGGAAGACATTTCTGCCTAATGTTTTCCGATCGAATGGACCGAGCCAGTCATTCCAGTTGTACATTCTCAAAAATAGTCTTCCTTTGGTGTGCAAAATTTGTATTTTCTTCAGGACAATTGGCATATATACCTGAAGAGATTTGATGGTTAAAGTCTGAAGGCGCAGCTCTCTAATGAGCATTGCTAAAACTCCTGTTGCTCATTAAATCCCTCGACATGACCCACTCACGTAATTCTGTGCCCGGACAGCACGTACGGACCTACACAAATGTTTGCATTCAGGCCCAGCAGGGACAATGAGCCCATGAGCGGTTCGGAATGTCAGCGTACAGCGTATAATACATAGATTTAGCCGAGGGCGACATCACAAGTGTCCGCCTCGCTATGCGGTATACGGAGTTGTGGATGCGCATATCTGCATATCTGCAGAGCTATTGCCATCCTTGGATTACTTGGTTCGGCTAATAAGTCTCGAGAACAGCACACATAGTAATTCATTCATTCCTGCAAAATAAGAAGTAAAATAAATTAGCTGAGTAGAGGATTTATAAAGAACCGCAAAGACGTCTACGAATATGTCAGCACAATATTCATTTGCGTGCCACCAAAGCAATATTTACCAGTACATTGATAACCACCAATCCCCAGCCCCACCCCAGCCCCACCCCAACACACCTTGCCTGCACACCACCCCCTCCCCCTCCACCACCAACCGAAGGCACTGTTTAGTCATACGCTCTGCCGTCATTCTTTGCATCGCATGTCCTGTTAGCGCTCTGGAGAGTGGAAGATATACCTTTGTGGCCTACCGCTGGATATGTCGTTCTTTAATAGAGGGAACCGATATGTAACTCTCAAGTATCAGATGTAATAATTAAAATATGTAATTCTGTTAGTTGACGTCACAATCACAATGACATAGATCTTTCACGAAAGTGGCAATACTCCGTCACGAAAGTCTGTGAGTTGTATGTTTTTTTTTGTAAATTTACATTTTTATGAGCATTCTTTTGGATATTTTGAAACTAATTTGATTGGAAGCTGCTGCTGTTATAGGCAGCAACAGCTCCAACTTAAATTATAGACACCATTACATTGGATATACTTTATATATATTTATAAATCCTCTAATTATATTCTATAGTTTGCACCCGCATAGACACCTTGAAATTGATATTCCGGGGATTTTTTGTTTGACTTGTTAAAAACTAGTCAAATGTGTGTAGAAAGTGGGCGGAGCTTAGCTCGAAATGGGCGGGACATAGCTAGTAAAGGATCCCTCTAAATGACGGATCCACCTATATCCATGCCCCGTCCATTTCTATCTATGTCCGCCCATTTCTAGCTATGCCCGCCCATTTATAGCTATGGCCGCCCATTTCTAGCTAAGCTATTGCGCCTAGGCGTATCTCGTCTGTGAGCGGAGACGGTACATTCGCCATTGCCTTTACGCAGACAGGGCAACGAGTTCACATATAGGAAAGATCCCAGAGTGTGATTAACATCGTCACGTTCCTCTATGATCGCAATTATACTGCATACTACCTTATCGCGCATCGGTTATGATGAGGCGACAATGGTTATGAAATATGAAGCCAGGTATATGCTGGCATCAAAGCAAAGGTCAGCGTCCGTGTCCGACTCGCCCGTGGCCATCTTCGGTCAGACTCACCCTTTTAAAGGTCGATAATCTAGTAATTAGCTAATGTCAAAAAGAATTAACGCGTAGCAGGATATCGAATATTAGCCCGTAGTAGACGCTCCTCTCGTCGGGGAACGTATAAATAACTAACGATTGCTAGCTAGCTAGATAGATGAATGTATGGATAGATGGATGGTTGGATGGATTGATGGATGAATGGATGGGTGTGTGGGGAGGTGGGATACGTCCGTGCGTGCGTGCGTGCGTGCGTGCGTGCACGGCGGCAGCCGCGGGTAGCCGCAGAAGCAGCAGCAGCAGCAGCAGCAGCAGCAGTAGTACTAGCAACAGCAGCAGCAGCAGCAGCAGGAGCAGCAGCAGCTGCTGCTGCTTATGCTGCTGCTGCTGTTGCTGCTGCTGCTGCTGCTGCTGCTGCAGTAGTGGTAGTAGCAGCAGCAGCAACAGCAGCAACAGCACCAGGAGTAGTAGTAGTAGTAGTAGTAGTAGTAGTAGTAGTAGTAGTAGTAGTAGTAGTAGTAGTAGTAGTAGTAGTAGTATAGTTCAACATTGGTCCCCTGCGCCGTTGACCGACGGGCGCGTCGATATCAAATTCTATATTGGTCCCTGTGTAGTTGACAAAAGGCTATATTGGCGCGTTACAGAGCCCAGCTTACCTTGTTTATGTTCAACAGAATCCTCCATGGCAACAACGCCCTTGTATCTCATCTGTCATATGAATTATTTAATTAACGCTCCGCGCGATCTTCCGATGCCATAGCGCGGTGAAATCATGTTGCCATTCTCATTGCCATGTCCCCAAATGAACCTGATTAATAATCACGTGTTAAGATGACCATAACATAGAGATAATTTATATCTATATCTGACCACGCTGTTAGCATGCGTATCTGTATGACAAAGGATAATTATTGCCTGAGCATAATAATGGGTTATTAGAAAGTCCACCAGTTTTATCCTGAGAGAAAATATTGTCGTCGGCAAGAGCTCTTGCAGAAAGATTAGCTCGTCAATACAAGGCGACCATTATTCCACGAGCATGTCTGAGTTAATGGAACTTTCCGGTTTGTCTATCACTCATATGGCGTCATAATCGACCACGTGACGTGTAGAATAACGTCATAATCAATGACGTCATGAACAACGTAGATAAGTACATCACGACCGCATAATTGGTGGCGGAATAAGCGTTGTTATACGAACTGTATGACTTTATTATTTAATAAACATGTTGAATATTTTGAAACTAATTTGACTTGACGCTGCCATATGCAGCAACAGCACTCATTCAAATTGGTTTCAAAATATTTAACAGCTTACCTGTATACTTTTCTGGAAAGTGATAGTCAGGGAGTTCAGGGATCGATCGATCCCAACGCGAGTGCGGTGTGGGTGGAGCTTAGCTAAAGATGGGCCGGGCATAGCTAAAACTGGAGAGGTCCATTATATACATGTGTCCAGTGAGTGTGGCGTAACGTAACAGTTGTTTCCTTCTGGTTATAGCAGACCCGGCGTAGTTAATGGTACGAATAAGGAAACCGCGATGTCTTGTACTTGATACAGCTGCTATTCTGATGTAAGTCTATATTGCTGCTGGTAGAAGGGAAACGAAGCAGCATTACCATTGTTACAATTTTGGCTGTACAATATTTCCTCTTAGCCCATTGTTATTCTGATCGTTCGTTCGGTCGTTCAGCTGGTTTTATTGGCCGTTCACACCTAGGTGTGTTTGAGCCATGCCACTATTATAGCGGTGCTTTCCCGAAGGGTTGCGAAATGATAGTAACACTGTGTATATAGGCCAGGACCCCAGAGGTATACAGAGTTGGTAATTTTGTTGTCCGGTCCCCTGTTGTGAATACGCACCTGCAGTCTCAGACATTAAAACCGATAAAAACTTATACTGCAACGGAGACAAAAACTATCGCAATCGATTGCGTCACAAGGCGATATGCCTTCCTTCTCAACGTTTCTGTAAATACGTTACCTATATATTTATATCTTACCGTTTCAAAAACAAACAGTGTAATTATGTGATTATCATTTTACTATTGACTTTATCACAAAGTTGTCTCATTACAATTGTTAACAACATGGCACGTAAACAAACGAAACATCAGACTTCAACTACATCTATACCACTATCTACAAACCTTCTCCTATCGTATGCTGTTCTAATGACTATTACCCATCTACAGCCCCTATTAGAGCTCCCTGTATTAAACTTTTGTGCCTACCCAGGTCTCTCTTGCCGCCCGTAACTTGACTTCTGTGATACACATAATCGATAATGGATAGCGACCTGTCAAGCTATCGTGCGGCAAGTGGACTATTTTACTCAGCCTGCACCATGTCCAAATGCGATAGGCGTACAAAAATTCTTCCCAATGGAACGGCTAGTCTCTCTACAATAGCATTTTCATTACAACATTTACCGGTATTTCTTACCACACTTTACCAGAACACTATAATGTTAATGATAATGGTTCATATACCTTACTCTCTCGAGCTGGCGACTTTGAGCAAAATCCAGGCGCTAACACCAATGATATTTCCATCGCGCACGTCAATGTAGGTGACCTCAAGGACAAACTCAACCTTGTAGAAGCTAACTTTTCCCACTTCAATTTAATAGCCATTAGCGAAAGCCAGCTTACCCCAAATGCTAATAATGACGTAATCAACCTCCCAGGATTTCAGGAACCGCTTCGTAGGGACCGTCAACAGGACTGGGGAGGAGTTTGCATATATATATATTTCAGGGCGTTCATATTCATTATGGCGAGAAGATAGAGATCCACGACCGCCCCGAAGTGTTAATGTGGGTTATATATCGCCCACCAAACACCCATGTTGATAAATGGCAAACTATATACGACAACATTGACGACGTCCACGATCAAAACCCAAATAAAAGCCTCGTTATACTTGGTGACCTAAACGGCGACCTTCTGAGCAATAACACGCACCACCTACGGAACATCATCACTACTTTTGATTTCCACCCGCTAGTAACTGAACAAACCCGCCCCATTACCAACTCGCTGCTCGATCCAATTATTGTCAACAATGCTGGAATAGGGATAGACAGTGGCAAATTAGCACCCTTCTGTAGTGATCACACCGTAGTGTACTTAAGGTTAACGTCTTCCGTTACGAAACGCCAGTCTTATATGTGCCACATATGGGATTACGCCAAAGCGGACTGGAACCGCTTTAAGAATCATTTAAACAATTCTTCTTGGGACTCACTTTCCGAAAACGATGACGTTGAGACTTGGTGTCAAACTATTACGGATAACATCATTGATGCTGCCAAGGCCACGATTCCTAATAAACTGGTAACCATAAACCCTAACGATAAACCATGGATGTCCACTAAAATCAAACATGAAATTAGAATTAGGGATCAATTATTTAAGAAATCTAGAAAAAACAAAAAAGAACAGGACATATCTAATTTCAAGACCCAACCGAATCGTGTCAACGCCTTAGTTCGCGAAGCCAAACAGAACTATAAAACAAAGCTGGCCGAAAAAATTAAAAACGGACGGACTGGTTCCAGAGAATGGTGGAAGATATGCAAATCATTTCTGTTTGATTCGAACTCAAACTTCGGCGAGATACCCCCTTTGAAGCGTGCAGATGGCGCGGTTACTCACGATCTTTTTTTAAAAGGCCAATCTCATCAACCACTATTTTTCTAATATTGCCACAATTAACGATTCTAACACTCTACTACCCGCCCCATCGATGTACACTAATAATACTCTAAGCTCGATTACACTGACCCACCAGGATGTTTTAAATGCCCTTTCCAATTTGGACGCCAGCAAGGCAGTTGGTCCTGACAGACTTGGCCCCAATCCTTGCACGGTTCTTTAATTATTCTATCACTAAACCGCACTTTCCAACCCCCTGGAAAACTACATTAGACGCGACATCACCCCCTACCAATCTGGGTTCCTTCCGCCCCAATGTACAGTTAACTAGCTTTTGGACATCTATAGTGACATCACACTAGCCCTTGATCAACAGAAAGAAGTGCTTTTCTTCTTTTTTTAGACATTTCCAAAGCGTTTGATAGGGTATGGCACCGTGGCCTTCTTCTAAAACTAAAAAGCTTTGGAATTTCTGGAAAACTACTCGCATGGTTCGAAAGCTATCTCCGAAATCGGCACCAACGAGTCGTAATAAACCGACCCGAATCAATGCCACCCCGACTACAAGCGGGTGTACGACAGGGCTCAGTGCTTGGTCCTTTACTATTCCTAATCTTTATAAACGATATGCCCCGCGATATTATAAATAACATTAGGTTATTTGTGGATGACACTTGCCTCTATGTAGTATCGGAAAACTTAGTTGCGCACACAACCTCGATGGACCCCGACCTACAAACTATGGCGTCCTGGGCCACAACATGGCTTGTGGAGTGTAATGCTTCTAAAGCCACTTCTTTGTTTATTTCCCTACGCAATAACCCGACTCTGTTTCCCATAAATTTTATGAATTTTAATATTCTACTATCAAATGAACACAAGCATGTCGGAATCTGTTTCCACAACAAAGGTAACTGGCTTACCCATGTAGACTCATTAATTGTAAACGCACAACACAAACTCTCGCTACTCAAAGGCCTAAAATATACGTTCGACAGGAAATGCCTAGAAATTATGTACACAAGTTTCATTAGGCCATCGTTGGAATATGCCGATGCTGTATGGAACAACATGCCCCAATACCTCGTAACTAAATTAGAAAACATCCAAAAAGATCCTCTTCGAACAATAAGTGGACTAACCCGTAGCGCGCACACCGTAGATCTGTACAGTGAAACGGGTATCGAAACACTTTCCCGCAGACGGGAACACCATAGATTGGTGATGCTCTTTAAAATCATCAATGGAATGACGACTGAGTCCCTAGTATGCCATCTTCCATTACGATCACAATCTAGAAACCCGTATAACATACGCCATGTTAACGCTCTAACTCCGTTCCGATGCCGCGCTGAGCTTTGTCGTACTTGTTGGAACTCCCTCCCTGCGCCCGTTACAATGTCTAGGACCTTGGATGAATTTAAATCCAAACTCAAAGCTATGTCCCCAATACGACCACCACCTCCCTGTTACTACGTAGGTTCTCACGTTGCCAATATAGTACTAAGCAGGCTTAGAAATGGCTGCAGCTCACTAAACAGACACCTATTCAACAACTTTCTACTGGACAGCCCTAGGTGTGCATGTGGATATCCGGACGAATCTGCCAAACACTATCTGTTTCATTGCTCTATTTACACCACCCAAAGGGTTAGCTTGCAAGATGATCTCGCTTTGAAAAATATCACCCTAGCGACATTAACAACCAAGAGCCTCCTATATGGCAATGAAAACGCGAACGCGGAACAAAATATCATAATATCTTCTATCCTTTGTGAATATATAATTAGAACTAACCGCTTCAAATAACGCCACAACTAACTTTCAGCCACCGGCTGCTTCCTCGCCTAACACTGCCTCCCAACCTCAATCATTAACAGTTTTCACATTTTCATACAGCTTTCATCTGATGCTTCGTTCGTGACAGCGTAAGTCTCAACAAAGTCAACAACATGCCTCATCACACACACTCT
The DNA here is from genome assembly GCA_034401795.1 of Chaetoderma sp. LZ-2023a. NCBI lineage: Eukaryota > Metazoa > Mollusca > Caudofoveata > Chaetodermatida > Chaetodermatidae > Chaetoderma > Chaetoderma sp. LZ-2023a. Next base: position 28,408,676 of record CM067363.1, on the reverse strand, counting down.
CTCTCTATCTCTCTCTTTCTCTCTCTCTCTCTCTCTCTCTCTCTCTCTCTCCCTCCCTCGCTCCCTCCCTCCCTCCCTCCCTCCCTCCCTCCCTCCATCCCTCTCTATATTGCACGCACGCACGCACGCCCGGACGCACGCACGCACGTACGCACGCACGCACGTACGTACGCACGCACGCACGCACGCACGCACGCACGCACGCACGCACGCGTCATAACGGCAATAATAAGTTTGTGATAAGGGCATACCCCACAGTAGGGTTGCACGATTATTCACTTTTCATAATCGTGATCATTTAAGAAAAATAATCGCGATCATACGATTAATCATGAACTATATTAACTACGTCAATGCTGCTTAAAGAACGTTATTATGCTACTGCAGATTGTAAGATTATGGGTTAGGCACATGGGTATACATACATGGACAGAATACGCCAGTTGCTGATTGCAAACAAAGGAATGTATCAAGATTTTTCTAGACGGAAAACGGAAGGGACCGTATTTCGTTTAATTGTAGCCTATGCTCTAATAGAAGTCCACCCCCTAACTTTGACATATGAGCTCTGTATTAGAAGCCCACCCTCTAACTTAGCTGATAATTTGTAAGAATAGCTTGTATAATAATAACAATCGTGTCACAGGGTGTCTACTTCAGACCGATCTCTGCCCTGATACATTTCCGGCCCCTCTAGAAGTCAATACAGGCCTCGGATTTGTAAATCTCGACCACCTATTAGATTAATACTAATAGTAGGCCACGTATGTTCAAGATATAACACAGTTTATTCCACAGTTTTGTAGTTAAAATGCGCTTAAAACAGTCTTGGCGTGATTAAGTAGCTTCCTTATAAATATATTTTAAGACTAAATTTATGTACCACACAAGTACGGGAGAAAATGAGCATCAATTTTATAACGCCGATCAACATTAAATGATCCAAATTGGATTATTACGAACGACAATATAGCCGGCTTCTTAAGTTGGCGAGCCAGCGGCTCTTTTGAGATGGGAGGCGGCGTGTTCTCGCGAGATATTATAACTAACGGGAGTTTATCAAACGGGTACCCGTTATTCAGATCAGTATAGTACTCAGTTCCTATCGCGCAATGATAATATATATAAATTCCCGAGTTCCGAGTCCCCGATTCCAGAATATTTATATCCGAGTACTCGCTCTAAAATAAACTCTTCAATTGGAGGCGAATCACGTGATTTGTATTCTTTTTCGCGACGCCATTTTATATCAAATTGTGGAATAATTTTGATGTAATAAACGACCTTTATTAAAGGATACGCAATATTTAGGCGCTCAAATCAAATAATTTCACTTCCCCGGTGATGTTTTGAGGTATACATTAAACATAGACGTAGGCGGTGAGAATTTTTACGTGAGAAAATGCGCTGAATTTCCGTGGTATCAGTTCTAGAACGTTTTTGAGAAATCCGTTAACGTATAACTATTCAGAGAATGGGGAACGCGGGATAAGCGTGTGTGATTACAACAACAATGACAAATAGCGACCAAGTAAACAATCTATTCATCTAAAACTAATCATGAGTCAATACAAACAAATCAGTTATTTATTTATTTATTTAGTTTATTTAATCATTCACACATTCGGCTGATAGCCGGATGTTTGTTTCCATGCTTGGTAACGCGAGCAGAGTTTCACAAGCGTAAAAGTGTCTTGACAAACATTTCAACATGGCGATTATACGAGTATTTCATTTCATAATCGTCCACGATCATTTTGAATTATATAATCGCGATTAATCGAATAATCGAAAAATCATGCAACCATACCCCACAGCTAGTAAATTTGTAAAAATATACTTTATGTCAACATTGTAACATATTCCACATATATCTGTTTGCATTTTAAATTTGTATGTAGATATATTTTTATAATAAGTTCCGTCATCTTGACGTATTTATTGCATATAAGTTACTTGTATGGGAGGCACGGTCATAAGACACATGTCTTGTCGTGCTTCCATTTGATGAAAAATAAATTCTGTTTAAACCAAAACCGAAATAATCGAAACTTAAGATATCGTCAGGGTTGTCTGCGTTGCCTGTTGCTGCCTAATGAACTGTTGTTGGCGGGTATGAGTGTTGTATGCCGTGTAGAGGATGGGGGGAAAGAGGAATTACCTTATTTCTCTCTGAGGTGGGGCGGGGTAGAGGGCAGTCTGTAAAATGAAATACAATAACGGACATTAGACAACAAATTTGAAATAAAAATTATTAAGAGACGAAACAAATGAAATTCAGCTTGTCTACATATATAGCTGATCATATTAGACGACCTGGTTTGCCCAGACACTGTACTTCAAGTTTCAGTCTCCACCCCCACCCCACCCCACCCCAATCTCTCTCTCTCTCTCTCTCTCTCTCTCTCTCTCTATCTATCTCTCTCTCTCTCTCTCTTTCTCTCTCTCTCTCTCTCTCTCTCGTATCTGCTGGTTAACAATTAAAATACATCTTTCCATGGGGGGGGGGGGGGGGTGCGGCGCGGGTTCTTTGTTAATGACCACGCCCAAGCTGAGACATCGACTAAAAATATTTATGTTGTGCAGACAGGTTTTTGAACTCTACGTGATGCGGCTATGTATTAGAGATGTTGGCACCGATTAAGTACGTAATTAAGCAACGTATGCAATAAGAATGTTGAAAACAGATGAATACAAAGGTTGCCTAGTATTGAGTAACTTACTGTTCAATGGATGGAGACGATCTGTCACTCAAATGCCCGACGTGAGTGAGTGAGTGAGTGAGTGAGTGAGTGAGTGAGTGAGTGAGTGAGTGAGTGAGTGAGTGAGTGAGTGAGTGAGTGAGTGAGTGAGTGAGTGAGTGAGTGAGTGAGTGAGTGAGTGAGTGAGTGAGTGAGTGAGTGAGTGAGTGAGTGAGTGAGTGAGTGAGTGAGTGAGTGAGTGAGTGAGTGAGTGAGTGAGTGAGTGAGTGAGTGAGTGAGTGAGTGAGTGAGTGAGTGAGTGAGTGAGTGAGTGAGTGAGTGAGTGAGTGAGTGAGTGAGTGAGTGAGTGAGTGAGTGAGTGAGTGAGTGAGTGAGTGAGTGAGTGAGTGAGTGAGTGAGTGAGTGAGTGAGTGAGTGAGTGAGTGAGTGAGTGAGTGAGTGAGTGAGTGAGTGAGTGAGTGAGTGAGTGAGTGAGTGAGTGAGTGAGTGAGTGAGTGAGTGAGTGAGTGAGTGAGTGAGTGAGTGACGGAGGGAGGTAGGGAGGGAGGGAGGGATGGAGGGAGGGAGGGAGGGAGGGAGGGAGGGAGGGAGGGAGGGAGGGAGGGAGGGAGGGAGGGAGTGAGTGAGTGAGTGAGTGAGTGAGTGAGTGAGTGAGTGAGTGAGTGAGTGAGTGAGTGAGTGAGTGAGTGAGTGAGTGAGTGAGTGAGTGAGTGAGTGAGTGAGTGAGTGAGTGAGTGAGTGAGAGAGTGAGTGAGTGAGTGAGTTAAATGGTTTAATAATTCTCAACAGCTTAACTGTATAGCTACTTTTAAATTTATGTTCTGGGAATTCAGAGGTAAAGTGCTAATATGGATCCCAACACGACCGAGCTTAGCAAAAAATGGATGAATCCAGTTTTAGCTATGCCCCGCCCATCTCTAGCTAAGCGCACGCTTTGCCCGTAATGGGATCGATGGGTCCCTGAACACCATGAATCTTGATTTCCAGAAAAAATGTGCAGGTAAGCTGTTGAATATTTTGAAACTAATTTGTGAGCTGCCATAAGTTTTTGACTATTTTGAAACTAATTTGGCTGGGTGCTGTTGCTGCCTATGGCAGCATCGGTACCCAGTCAAATTAGTTTCTAAATATTCGACAGCATGTTTATTAAATGGTAAAGACTTATAAACCGTGCAACAACTCTTCCGTCATCAATTAAGTGTTCGTGACAAACCTAGCTACGTCATTCATGACTTAATTGATTATGACGTCATCATACACGTCACGTAGTTGATTATGACGTCATATGATTGACTGAGAAACTGGAATGCTGCATTGGAGGTGAATAACTGGAAATGTCCTGATCCCGATGATATCGATTCACGGTTCTTCTCAAAGAAAGGACATCGCCAGGAATACATATTTCGCAACATTATGGAAATGTTCTCGCCTGATATTTCCTTAGATGTGGGATTTGTTTTATCTTAAACATCTATCACAAGTTCAAGTTCCTACTGAAAGCATGCTATCGGAGCCTTCTGCTTTGTAAATTTCATTTTAACTCGTACGGTTCGAGTTCACTGGCATTTCTTATTCACGGACGGGAGGATCCGATGTGCCACTCAGGTTTCTGACGTACATTATCAACTACATCACTTAGTTAGCTGACGTAGCAAATAAAATGGCGTTGTCACGAAGGCCGATCACGAAAGTGTCTGAGTTGTATGCCCTTGATTCCATTACAATTTAAAACATATTCTGTTGAATATTTTGAAACTATTTTACTGGGAGGTGTTACGGCAATAGGACATAATACCCCGGATTCGAATTAGGTTCCAAACATTCAACAGCTTACTTGTGTAGTTACCTTGAAATTGTGATACTGGGAATTCATGTTTCAACGTTTCAAATGGCGGATTCCAGTTTATATCATATGGCGTTATTGTCAACTATGTGACGTATATGATGACGTCATACTCAATTACGTCATATTTGACGTTGTTAAGCGCGTCACGAATGCTTAATGGACATTTCCAGTTTTAGCTATGCCCCGCCCATCTCTAGCTAAGCTCCACCCACACTTCGCCCGTGTTGGGATCGATCGATCCCTGAACTCCCTGACTATCGATTTCCAGAAAACTATACAGGTAAGCTGTTGAATATTTTGAAACTAATATTGACAGGGTGTTGCATTGTTCACATGTTACGTCGCTAGTGCGACTTTGTTATACTAATGTGAGATAAATGATAAATAATGGTTTACTGAATGTTTCACAATGCAATGTAAGCATGTGTATGTGATACACAGAGCTACGTAACTATGAATAGAACTAGGCTTGTGCACATGTCATATGTAATAAATATACGACTCTTTGTCATTGTCAATACAATTTTCATAGCCAAAATGAAGCTATTTTCAGCCTTATCAGTATCACACGTACAGTCGCTGCCATCACTTACAGAATTTGGTATGCAGACAATTTCTCCAATTTTATGAACTTTATAACCGTGAACGGACATAAATCAAGAGCACGAATTAGTGGACTAGTACCGCTGGTCCTCGTCAGCCGCTCCCTTCAGCAATCACTGACTGTCTCGTTGAACAATAAACCAGAGTAGTAGCAGTAAAAGCAAGGAAATTGGAAATAAATACAGCCCGAAAATCCTAAATTATTGTTCCGACTTTATATCTTTGTGAATTAACACGACATAAAACAGGAAAGCGAATCAGAATTATCCAATATGTATCTACGCTCACCGTAAACCAAGCCGTTAATCGTTAACCACCATCTCTATTCGCCGCTAACCATGCCAAAGTATCGTAATGAATTTGATGTCACGCTGACTGCTGTGTCTGTAGCAGTGAATTTTTTTATCAAATCGTTTTCAAAATAAGAATTCAATATGTTCAATGTTTAAACCACTTTAATCTATGTTTCTTGGAGGAACATGGTATAAAAAGTATTTGGTCACGAAGCTATGGTACTTATATCGAATTAAAAATTACGAGAACAGTTGTATAATCTGCCATCACCCGCTTACTACCTACTTCGCGAAATTAATCATTTGTTTCTCTATAAATAGGTCTCAATATTAGAGTTTTATACGGCAATGAAAGCGATGCTTATTAGGGTCGTCTAGAAACCTAATAAACGCAGCGTGATGTCGAAAATTAATGGGTCTGTGATAATGGGTAACTTTTATGGATGCCATTTCTTCCATATCATATAAATAGGGGAGCCATTGGGTTAATAAAGCTAAGTTCTTATTTGTGACACACACTTTCTTATTTAATCAAGGAATGAATCCAATATTATCTATGCCCCAACTATTTCTATCTACGCCCCGCCCAGCCTTTGTCCGTTTTGGGTGGGATCGACCTAACCCTGAAATTCCTAAATCTCAATTTCTAGAAAACTACACAGGCACGATGTTGAATACTTTGAAACTAATTAGACTTGGCGCTGTTGCTGCCTATTTTGGAATCGATCGATCCCCGAGCTCCCTGCCTATCAATGTCCAGAAAACTATACAGGTAAGCTATTGCCGAATATTTTGAAACTAATTTTACTTGGTGTTGTTGCTGCCTATGACAGCAACAGTACCCGGTCAGATTAGTTTCAAAATATTCAACGGCGTGTTTATTAAATAACAGAGACATACAATTCGTACACCGTGTCGGACTATTACACGTTTCAGACGGACTAAATCGAGTGGTTCACGACGTCATGATTATGACGTTATCCTACACGCCACGTAGTTGATTATGACGTCATATGATGGCTGGATAACCTGGAAAGGGCTATTCCGCGTGTGCAGTTGTTTCATATAGTATGCGCATAATCGGATATATAAACATTAAAATTTACTGAATATTACTATGGGAGATATTCTGATATAGTTGCTTAGATTTTGGGCATTCTTAACATAATGGACCTTTCCAGTCTATCCATCCATCATATGACCTCACAATCAACTACGTGACGTGTAGGATGACGTCATAATCATGACATCATGGGTTACTCGATTTAGTGCGTCTTAAACTCTTAATAGTTTGACGGGTTGTACGAATTGTATGTCTATGGCTATTTAATAAACATGCTGTTGACTATTTTGAAACTAATTTAACTTGGCTCTATGGCAGCAACACCACCCAGTCAAATTAGTCTCAAAATATTCAACAGCCTACCTGTATAGATTTCTGGAACTTGATAGTCCGTGAGTTCAGAGATCGATCCCAACACAAGCGTGCTGTGGGTAGAGCTTAGCTAGAGATGGGTGGGACATAGCTAAAACTGGAAAGGTCCATGAGCCCGAGAGCTCAAAGGTCCACTTCTTTGAAAAATCTACTTATATGATTTTACACAAATAACTCTTGAAATGAGGTACCTTTTAAATACACAATGACAAGTTTGCGTTAATCTAGATAGACAAGGTACGACAAGTTGCTTAAAACATGTTGTACACCTGCACACACGAAACAACAAGTTGTTTACCAACGTGTTGCTGCGTACAAACAGTTATACATACTCACAACATTGCGTGCGCAACAAAAGGTTGGCTGAAAAAATCCAACGCTTTCATCCAACATTTTCATCCAACAAGTCGTCTACAAAAAATAGGCCCGTATCGTTTTCTTTTATCCAACTTGTTGTATCCGAATTGTCGTATTCACCTTGCTGTACTGACAGGGAATCGAAACCAAACGCGACGAAAGCGCCAAGCCCCATAGCCCACAAACGCTACCACCACACTAATGCCGTTCCAACCTTGTTGTACGCAACGTTATAGCTCATGTGCATCTGAATTTACAGTGTAAATCGAACGATTTTGAACAAGGAGATGACCTTCACTCATAGGGTGCCATAGTTGTACCGCTACATCTTTGGAACATTTCCAGGCCCGATCTTACCATCGTGTATGTAGATGGTACCTAATTTCAAGAGCAATTTGCTGAAATAGTTTCGAGTACATCTTTGTAAGAAATCGATTTGTGAGTTCTACCGAGACGTCTACCCTAGAAACCACCCTCAGACTGTTAAGTAAATAAAAGGCAAATACAACCATCTGAGCTCTAAGGCTTGAATTCATGTTGTCTATAGCCATGCCAAATAGAGACGGACTACCACACATACATGAGCATTGAAGAGTACGTACATATACGTATTCCAAGACACACCCAACCTTGGAGAGCTAAATGAATCCTGGAATACTGAGTCTCGCTAAGAGCTGAAAATAACCTTTGCCATTTAGTACGACGAGACGAGTGCAGCTTCGAGAAAGGGAATTACTTTGAAGAAATCGATTCCTAAGCGCTTAAACGAATTTTATTTAATTAAGTACCACTTACTATTCTCCGATCCATTATACTGCTAGTAACTGGATTTATGTGTTAAATATTCGTTAACCCTTTAACCCGCAAATTAGTTTTTAAAGAGTAAGGTTTCTCATAGAAAGTGTTACTTTTGCAGAACAAGAAAAGACTATTATTGAAAAATTACCACTGGAATGACTGGCTTGGCTAATGAGCCAGGTATTTCAGTGGTAAATTTTCAAAAATAGTCTTCGCTTATTCTGCAAATGGAGATTTCGCCAGATCACTGAAGACGTTTTGGCCGGCTTTGGTATTAAAGGGTTAAGTGTCAATAGAAAATGCCAATTTTTCAGAACAATAGAAGACTCATTTTGAAAATTTACCACTAGAATGACTGGGGCGGTTAGCGAGCCAGGTGTTTTAGTGGTACATTTTCAAAAATAGTCTTCTCTTGTTCTGCAAATGGAGATTTCTCCAGATCGTGGTAGAAGACGTTTCTAGCCGGGTTGAGCGTTAACGTGTTAAGCGTCAAAGATTACAAGATCGCATCCCGTCTAAATATGTTAACCGTTGAATGTCAACGCTCCACAGATTTAGCTGCAACATGGTTCTGCCGTAAGATAAAGCCCATAAGCAGCAACACCTTTCAGTGAAATTAGTTTCAAAATCTTCAACGTAATGTTCCTTACAACATAAAGAATTTATTGCGTCAGGTCTCTAAGTGTTTACGAACAAAAGGCCCAAATAGGCCTAAATAGTCATAGTTTAGGATGAATGGGTAACTCGGTTCAAACTGAAATCTGACAGTACAGCTGATAAATACGTCTCCCAGATTGACGTCATTACGCTGGGATTCCCTTAAATCGACGCTCTGAGCAAAACGGCTGGCTGGTAAATCAGCCAACAAGCAGCTGACCCGCTCGTATTTCGTATTCGTATTTTTCGTATTTTCTTTATTACACTCAGGCCGTGACAACAGCATATGAGGATTATTATTATTATTATTATTATTATTATTATTATTATTATTATTATTATTATTATTATACCATCTCCGCCGCGCTGCCGACGAGAGCTACGACAGTGGGACCGCTTACATAATAATGATAACACCAACAATCAATTTATTATTCTATTTTGGGCCACTTGCCCCTGCAGTGTTTCAGGCAGTATTAAAGGAGAACTAACTTCATATAATAGTTGTTCAGCTGATCTAACACGTCATTCGTAAACTATAATATAATATTAAGCTTATTATCATGCCGCTAAAGAAAGCTATTCAGGCTTGAGTAGTTTAAACGTTGGTACATTTCCAAAGCCTATGGTGGCTGTCATGCCTTACTTTTCAACCAATCAGAAGGAAAAACTAGCGTATCTGCCTTGGTCAATACGCTCAGTCATAGCGGTGTCACATATAGTTTGGCAATGTGATATAAAAACAATCATACAAGTAAGCTGATGACTATTCCGAGACCAATTTGACCGGGAGCCGTTACTGCCATAGGCAATGACAACTTCCAATCAAATTATCCCCAAAATATTCACCAAGATGATTTGCATAATAAAGAATGTAATGCATTGCCACTTACATGACACCATACACTATCGCTTGAGTAAACAAAATCACGGTGCTCACTGTTCAATGTTTACACCATGTCACAAAGCAGATTATTGTGATACAGGTAATGGAATGTAATAGGATGTGAATGATATGGAATCCATAAACTATAATCTATCGTACAATCTATCGCATTTGAGATGAGATTAGCATCGCTTTAACAATGATGACGATGGATACTTGGGTTGATGGATAACTCGGGTGTATGATTGAGTGAGAAGATGGATGAATTAGTCTAGCTGTTTAATTTTTTTGATGCTAACAAGTATTTGGAGAGTTTGATAAGGAGCGGTTTATTGCATATTGCAAACAATCCTTTAGTTTTCTCGGTATTAGCGGTTTCTGTATAGAATCGTGATATGAATTTCTGCCTTTGTCTATTGAATTTAGAGCATGAGAAAAGAAAATGCATCTCATCTTCTATGCAGTTGCATTCAGAACACAATCTTTCTGATCTGTCAATACCTAGCCATCTTTTGGATTCAATCGCTAGTTTGTGGTTATGTGATCGGGAATGACATGAGATAAGAGCTTCTCGGTACGGTAGGATTTTTAAATATTTCTCAAAAACTATATTCTCTTTGATCTGTCTATAGAATGTCAGACGTGACGATTTGTTTATGGTTGCTTTCCACTCATCGGTATATTGCCGTTCGAGGACTCTTTTTGTTTTGGTGATTACTTGTGCGGTGTTTATTTCCTCCTGGTAGAACAAGTCTGCCTGACCAGTTATTTCTAGAATGAATTTAATGGTTTTAATCCATTTGATTTCAATATTTCGTTCTCTTGAGAATTCTAATGCTAAGTAGTACAGTGTTGATGACAGTTTCCCATACCCAGCGTTTATCAACCCCGCCCAGAACCTGACCATATTACATTTTATAGTTATATTGAGTGGCAGTCGGCCCAATTCGCCACATATCATGACATTTGGTGTGGATTTCTTAAGGTGTAATGCATTTTTAAAGAATTTTGTATGGCAAGTTTCTATCTGGCGATCATTTTCGAATCCCCACACTTCCGAGGCATACAGTAAGATAGGTGTTATCATTGTGTCGAATAAATAATTTTGTAAGTCTATTGGGATGTCATGCTCTTTTATTTTACTTAGTAAAGAGAAAGTCGCTTTGGTTGCCTGTTTAACGTTCCGAGTCCTACAGCTAACAAAGCTTCCGTTTTGTCTGAGACAGACACCTAAATAAAAAAATAATTTCATCCACAATCTCGATAGGGTGCTCTCCAGTTTAAAAATTTAATTTTGTCCGTTGCTTACGTTTGGAAATTATCATGACTTTAGTTTTTGTTGTGTTAACATGCAGTTTCCAGGCAGTACAATAGTCGTAAAAGACATTTAAGGCGCGTTGCAGTGCCGTAGGAGAATCCGCCATGAGTATTGTGTCGTCTGCAGTATTGCAAGGTAAAGAAATAGATTTACGTAGAATTCTATCTGTTGGGTTAATGAGCTAAGACCGGATATTCCGTGTTCTGTTAAATATTCTTCTAGATCGTTCAAAAAGATTGAAAATAAAAAGGGGGATACATTTTCACCTTGTCTTACACCAATATTGCACACAAAGTAGTCTGAGTCAATATTATTGTATGCGACGAATGACTTAATTGACTTGTACATGCTATATATAACAGTAAGGCATTTTCAAGTTATGTTAGTTTTAATAAGCTTATTCCAAAGGCCCTGCCTCCACACTGTATCAAATGCCTGTGGAAAGTCGATGACGCAACAATAGAGTTTCTTACTTTGCGCAAATAACAGTTCTTTTATTAAATACAGATACAAAATATTATCTAGTGTAGACTTTCCTTTTCTAAAACCGGTTTGTGATTCAGAGATAATTTCATACTTTTCTGAATGTTTATTTAGTCTTTTGTTTAATATCGAGGTGAACAGCTTTCCCATACAGCTAAGTAATGTTATTGGGCGATAATTTCCCGGTTCTACTGGGTTTCCCTTATTTTTATATATAGGGATTATTTTTCCTATTAACCACACTTCAGGCATACAACCGCTGTCTAAGATTAAGTTAAAGAGTTTCTCATAGCTATGAATCATTAGGTCTACAGTAGCTTTAATATATTCATTACTTAATTGGTCAACTCCCCCCCCCCCTGCCTTCCCTTGTTTCAAACGTTTGATTTCTTCAGCGATTTCGTTTTGCGTAATAGGTACATCGAGTTCCTTACAGTCGGGAATCTCAATTTCAGGGCTTATGCCGTCTGTTTCCGTAGATTCATTGACTGACTTATAGTATTCGAAAAGCTTATCTATCTCGATTCGTGTATCGTCAGTTTTCTTGTGTTTACTGTTAACTAACTTCCAGAAGGATTTTGTGTCCGTTTTGTGTAGGTTGCGCAGCTTTGTGTGTAGTTGTTGGCGCATGTCTTGCGAGTACCGCCTAACTGCTCATTTGTTCTGGTTGCTAGCCTCCTTAAGTCTTTGATAGTTGTTTTCAGTTTTGTTAAGATTATATCCTTTTCGTGCTGTGTGGTATAATTGGTGTTTCTTGGAGCATTCTTTGCCGAACCACGGTTGGTTATTAATCTTACGTCTACCTTGGTAGACGTTTTTCTTGCCGAATGTCTTTTGCGCACTGTCAATAAACAGATCGCTTATCATATTCATTATTATGTTGATATCTTCATGGTCAGCTAATTCTCTCTGGCTTAATTTTGTCTTAATTTGCTTAAGCGTATCAGAGCTTAGGTTTTGCACAAACTTTTCTTTTTTATGTGGAACCCAGTGGATTCGTTTGTTGGTGTTCGCCTGGTGTTTATTATTTTTATTATTATTATTATTATTATTATTATTATTATTATTATTATCATTATCATTGGTGTTGTTGTTGTTGTTGTTGTTGTTGTTGTTGTTGTTGTTGTTGTTGTTGTTGTTGTTGTTGTCGTCGTCGTCGTCGTCGTTGCTGCGGTTTATACCTATGTGAAGTGCGCAGTGTATGTCCGAAATTAGCGGGTCATAGTCGTATACCTCAAATTCTTGCATTATTTCAATAAATTTCCTATTTGCTATCATATAATCTAATACAGGTCCATGCCTACAGGTCGCTTTGCCCATTGTCGCATCTTTACCTAGTCTGCCATTTATAATGAAGACGCAGAGATTTTTGCGCAGCTGCAATAACTTTCGACCATTGCCGTTCAGTAGTGCTTAACATTGGCTGTGTCTTTCTATGGGGAACCCATTGAATGACAATTTTTGGAGTTCTTCATTTGCCCAATCGTCTACTCTAAACTGTTGGATTCTAAACTTATCATACATTTCATAATCACGATGTGATTCACTTTTTGCATTAAAATCTCCAACTAAGCAGATTAATTCATACTTACAGCTAAGAATTAGATAATCTTGTTCAATTTTGTCAAACGCTTCGTTTGAGTAATATTTGGACGATTCTGGTGGTATATATACACTGCCTATTAGTATGTCTTTGTTATTACAAACGATGTCCTTTTCTATATGTATCCACATGACGAAATCATTATCTGTATCTGGATCTGTGATATGAATATATTTTGCAAGACTGCTTTTGACCAATAAACCTAGTCCACCAGAGGAGCCAGTCCCTTTTCTTAGTTTGACTAGCAAAATCGTAGTTTACTATAGACACGTGGTCTGTTTGATTTATTTTTAATTCGTTCAAACAGATAATATCATGCGCATTTACAAAGCTCTGAAATTCCGGGAATTGTTTTTTCGATCTAATACCGCAAACATTTAGGCATGCAATATGCAATAAACTGGGCAAGGTATTCCTTATAGGGCCATTATATTGGTCGTTATTTGGGTCGACAAACGTAATTACCTCGGGGTGGAGGGTATTAGGAACATTTTCCGGGTAAATAAACATTGCATTAGTTAAATTAACTGCAGCATCAGTAGTTGTTGCAGTAGCAACAGTTGTATCAGCACTATCATTAACATTAGCAGCAGTTGTCCCAGCAGCAGCAGCAATAGCGGCAGCAGCAACAGCAGTAATAATATTAGTAGCAGCAGTAGTGGTAACAGCAGCAACGGCAGCAGTAGTGGTATTAGCAGTAGAAACAGGAGCAGAGGTTGTGGTAGGAGTAGTAGCAGCAGCGCCAGTTTCGTCAGTAATAATAGCCGTAGCAGTAGTGGCAGTAGCACCATCAACAATAGTAGTAGCAGTAGTAGTAGTAGCAGCAGCAGCAGCAGCATTATAGCAGCAGTAGCAGTAGTTTCAGTGCTGATGGTAGCAGTGGTAGAGGTGGCGATAGTCAGAGTAGGTACGTTATGGACAATATTTTTACATAAATATGTACAATGGTTACGGTTATCATGTTTCTTGTTTATGTCAGCATGCGTACGTGCAATATTGTTGTTGTTGTTGTTGTTGTTGTTGTTGTTGTTGTTGTTGTTGTTGTTTTTGGTGGTGGTGGTGGTGGTGGTTGTGGTGGTGGTGGTTGTGGTGGTGGTGGTGATACTTATGGAAAAAGATTTATCTATATTGCGTGGTTCACTTATCTGCGCGGTGAATAGCGGATTTAGTCTCTCTAACCGCGCTGGGATAACTAGTCTGTCGTGACTCACACATAAATTGACAAGTTCAGATGTTTGCGTGAGTTCCAGTCGGTGATGGGTATCCCCGCGTTCATCCTATGCATTCATCTGCGGCCGAATCATATCTTGATGGCGTGCTGTGGCATTATGATACTGTCGCAAATGTGGCCATGCTTCGCTGGGATGTCACCTGTGGGCCGCCAGCTGATGTTTGAGGAGTTGCTATGCTGGTTGTACATGTCTGGTCGTATCTCACCGTGCGCTACATTTGCTCGTGGATCATATATTTGTCCGTCAATATAGAGCCGGTTGTATACGAATTTGGCTGTCCGGTTTTGTCTTCGCGCTTGCATCATTGTTGGTATGAGCACTTTACGCTGTTCACGTATCTCTAGTGGATATTGCTGCACTATCCTGTATGGAGAACCACGTAATTGTTCATAACCGGCAGAACGTCCTCGCTCGTGATCTTTATAGTACGTAAATGTAGCGACTATTGGTCGATGCTGATCAGAATTACTTTTTTCTCTGCCAAGTCGATTGGCGTTCTGGAAATTAATGCAATCGTCAATTTTCAACTCATTTTTAAGAAATTGGTTCAGAACACTGTATACGTCTTCGCTTTCGTTTTCTTTTAAACCCAGAAATATTAAATTGTACTTCATCGAGTGGTTTTCATGATCAATTATTCGGTCTATCATTTCGTTTGATTGCGATCTGAGGGCTTCATTTTCACTTCTCAACTGGCAGATTTCTGTTTTGAGTGCCTCTGTAGCGTCTATCGTGCAATTGCTTCGGTCTCCAAAGTCCTGTGCTCAAGACCACAGACCCGTTGGTCCATCTTCTGCATCGAATCACTATAGCTTTGCATGTGCATTTCTATATTTTGTAATCTCCCCAGGGTATGAATGATTTTGTCTTGGGCACTGCTGACGTCATTTAATTTAGATTTCACCATTTGTAGTTGTCCAAGAACGTTATCAATAGCCACTTTCCATTGCCCTGGAGCCAGCACGTTTTGTACTGCCGTGTGGTGCGCCACTTGACTACCAATGATGCTTGGGTCTCGCAACACATTTAGAAAATTTAAGTTTGTAGGTCTTAGCATTGGCATAGGTGTCGCGCATAATCCATACTCGTTAGGGCTAATGTTCGACCACTGCGTCGGTGGTGGCGGTGGTAGTGGCGAGATGGATGGGATGGATGAGACTACACCGGTACATGACACCGTTTCGGTGGTAGATACAGTTGTCGTCGTAACCACAGATGTCATGGGTATAAGATCGTTTGTCTGTCTTACTGAAGTAAACACTGCACCAGGCGAGGCGTTTAACCTCACCAAGAACCTGGCTTTAGAGCTCTATTCTCGCCGTGTGCTTCGGGAGTGATTACTGGCGGCTGGCCAGGCGTGTTGCTCGACCCCTCCGGTGAATTTGACGCTTTACGTTTCTTTAGATCAGCTGATTAGTCAACCATAACATCTAAGGGCATTTTGACGACAAGCTCTCTCTCTTTGCGGGCGAATTGAGTTATGTGAGTGGACTGAGTACAGGGTCAATGTATAACTAGCAATAACGAGCGCGATCACAGCGCGGTTGCTAAGCGATGACTATACTACTAACAACTGACCAGTTGACCGGCTCTCATGGTTACACAGGAATATATATTTTAAACTTGATTTTCAACTATTTAACACCGCGGTCTACTGTTATCAACTCTCACAACTTTAAGACACTATTCTTATTCTTGTATTTACACATCTTTAGTGAAAACTGATTATAAAAATCTTATTATCAGAAGAAACACTCTGATCAAATTAACATTAATGCGGTCACTACCTCCATAACTTAAGCACCTCTGAGTTACTATTGTGCTAAACCATTCCTATGATAAACTAAAATCACTATATTATTTAAGTCGTATATCATTGGAAAGCGCCTTCAATTGTCTAGACATTAATCCATTATTTTTTATATTTTTGTAACGTTTTCACTTAGTTATTTGCGTATATAAAATACGCCGTTCAACCTAGATTCATTAAATCAAGTGACCAATAGGGGATAATTTAACATTGCGATCAACTGTATTAAATTTTACAAAACTATAAAAACTAATACAGAAATGTATAGAAATTGGCTTAGCTTTCCAATGATGTATGCGTTCAATAATATTATGAACATAGTTTTTCATATAAACTGCTTAAAGTGCGCTGTATCTGATTACCATAGTAAAGTAATGCTGTTTGCTCGTCGGCTATAGCGTTTACCAGCCGGAAGTCGTATGCGCAATGTATCCTGGGAAGGTATTTTTCCAAAATACGCTAATGTGAGAAAGGTCTATTGTTTTCAGACCAGAAATATTTAAACTTGTTGCGTGTTAAGAAATGCTACGTTGAATATGTTGGAGTTAATTTGATTAGAAACCATTGCTGTCTTAGGCAGCAATGGCTTCGAATCAAATTAAGTCCAACAATATTCAACAGTACGTTTTATTTTGCTCTGGAAACATTTAAAGTTACCTCCGAGCTATACTTCAGCGTAATTTCCAAACCTTACTGTAGCGCACGCGACAACCATAAACGTTGCATAGCCAAAGACACGTAGCATCGGCAACAATGTTTTGCAGCCAAGTTATTTTCAAAATAGTCATCATTTCATCTATGACACTTTAAAGAATGTGTTATACGCAATCTTTCCATTTGGCGACTGTTTCTAATAAACTGTTGCAAAAAAACCCCACCGAGTGGCAAATTACTCGAATTCTATAACCATTCTTATGTCAAATTAATTTTTAGATACTTGTATAGCATACCAATTTAATTGTCAATATATATATATATATATATATATATATATATATATATATATATATATATATATATATATATATATATATATATATATATATATATATATATATATATATGTATGTATAATGTTTAAATGTACACTCAAGGGCCTATGGCTTATTGTGGAATAAATCAATCAATCCATCAATCAATTTTATAAAGGCCAATCCAGCCAAAAGGGCATCTGCAGTGGTCTTCAGGAATGTTCATTTGCAGGAAAAAAAACCATGTTTGAAAATTTACCACTGGAATGACTGGCTTCATAACCGAGCCAGTCGTTTCAGTGTTAAATTTCCTAAAATAATCTTCTGTTGGCCTGCTAATGAACACTGACTAAGCGAAGACTTAAGTTTCCGGATCAGTAGTCTATTAACGGCCAAGCACTGGTCCTGAGGTTGGAGTCATTTGCCGGACAACAGAAAACTGTAATTGTAAATTGCATGGTAAATTAAATAAAAAATAGTTTTCTCTTGGCCTGGTTTGGAAAATTGACCACTAAAGGGTTAATTCATATGAATTAAGGCTTTGAGGCGCTGTTGACATAAGAAGGGTTAAATAATACCAATTTGATGCAGGAATTTATGCCTGATTATTAGAAAATGTCAGACGATTTCGTAGACGCACGTGCGCTCACACACACGCACGCACGCGCGCACGCGCACGCGCGCGCGAGCGCTTTGACCTATCATATTATCTACCTCTGTATCTATACTTTTCCGAGAATTCCATTTAACCCTTTAATGACTAAAATTGTTCAAAAATTAAAATATTTATTCATTGCACGTTCATTTGCACTCTACAGCCCAAAAGAAGACTATTTTTGAAAATTTTTACCACTGGAAAGACTGGCTCGGTTATCGAGCCAGTCATTCCAGTTGTAAATTTTTCAAAAATACCCTTCTCTTGGCCTGCAAATCGGCATTCCCCAAGACCACTACAGAGGCCGGTTCGGACCGGCATCGTCGTGAAATGGTAAAGCGTACGTTGCTTCATCGATGGTCACGACGTGATGGTAGATCTAAAATTATCTGTCTGATTGAAATAGTCGTGTTCTGAACTCTGTTTTTCCATAATTGAAATGCCTTGACCCAAACGGTTAATTTACCGCCTTGTGCATACAAGATGAAAAAATTCGCTTTTAATTTAATACATACTCGTGTTTTGCGATCAGACATCAAAGAAGGTAATCTAGCACAACTAAAGAAGAGGAAGAACTTATAGAAGCTTAGGACGCTCGCAGTGGACAAGACACAATGCTGGAGAAGGTTGAAGAAAAACTGATTGTAGCTGAAGAAGTTTTTAATTTCTTTAGCTCCAGAACACTGTCAATCATCGTCGTCGTCGTCGTCGTCGTCGTCGTCGTCGTCGTCGTCGTCGTCGTCGTCGTCGTCGTCGTCGTCGTCGTCGTCGTCGTCGTCGTCGTCATTATCGTAATCGTTGGTCTCACCGTCCTCATCGTCGTCATCGTCCTCATGTTCGCCATCGTCGTCATCGTTGTCAACGACATCGTCATCGTCATCATCACCCTTACCTTGAAATTGAGATTCTGGAGAATAGGCTTCTAATGATTAATTTAGATATGTGTAATAATTTTTATTAACCACACCCCTCACACCCCACTCGCACACAGGGTTACATGCATACATACACACTCACACACGTACGCGCGCATACACGCTCGTGCGCGCACGTACGCACACACGCACGCACGCACACATAGTCACACAAGTATATGACGTCAAAAGCAACTAGATCACATGTAGGCTGACGTCATATTCAAAATAAGTAGTGAATGACGTATCTAGATCCGCCAGGGACCTTGAATACTGTTCAAATTGTCTTTATTTTATAATAGCCATCTGTTGAATATTTTAAAACTAATTTGACTGCGCGCTGTTGCTGCCATAATGTCAAATTAGTTTTAAGATATTTAATGGCTTACCTTGAACGTGTGATTCTGCGAGTTCAGATTTCAAAGTATACATTCGTGTCTCGCGAGATCTCCTTCTATACGAGAGGAGTAACTGGAGGGCGATGAGAGCACATTGACGCAGATATTCATACACTCTCCGCTCATCACACTCATCCTAGGGATGTAGACAGAATGAATTATGAATTAAAGACAGACTGCCATATTGTAGTCAGTCTTTTGTTGCATTATGACGTAATTAAGCACTGGTGCTCCAACGCCAACCACCATAGCACATCCCAACAGATTACGTTCAATATAGTCACCAGAATGTTTATTACGTTGCAAATCCATCTGGAGAATAGGCTTAAAATGTCATACCGTAAATCTTATGGTGTATCAAAATTCACGAATCTAGCCAAAATCTTAACAATGATGCTATTTTAAAAAATCTGTCATCTTCCTTTTAATGTTGCGTGAAGACGTAAACCCGCACACACGCGCGCGCGCACGTACGTACGCACGCACGCACGAAAATTCGTACACTTGACGGACTTTTCGAGCTTCACGACGAAGCTATGCTACTTCAATATGACTACTTATGGGCTGACTATGACTACATGTGACGTAATTGATTATGACTTAATATGCTTGAATAACAGATCGGGTTCCTCTTTTCTTAAAGGGGATGACAAACAAGAATTGGATTTCAATAATAACCAAGAAAGATAAAACATTTTGTTATATTCTATAGATTAAAAGGAAGATTACAGATTTAAAAAAAATAGCATCATTGTTAAGATTTTGGCTAGATTCGTGAATTTTGATACACCATAAGATTTACGGTATGACGTCATCGCGTGAATCGTCAACCACGCGGATTCAGATTACGCAACACGTGTTTTCAGATCAGAAGAAACTGGCGTCTAATACATTTATCAGCCACGATTCAATTTCTAGTTTAACTAGTGTTTATTTTGCTTCTTATTAATGTGGCGGGGTCTGAATGAGCTGTTGTTAGCTGTCAGTCATTAATAAAACAATCGTCATAAATTGAAGAAAATGACTTTCCGTGGAGAAATTTACTATTTAGGAATTCGAAAATATGCAAATAATTGCCTATGTTTTATTTTGTTTAAAGAATACAAATGTATCACTTGGTGTGGTTTGACCATTTTCTGTGTATAGTCCCCTTTAAAGTTCTTTAAACTGAATCACTAACCACAGTCCCATATTTTGACTTCTACCTGCAATAAATTTGTATTTCTGTAAACTGTTGCTGATTACGATGGCAGAATATGTGAACAACGACTTCTTCTAAATGGGAACTCGACAGTTATTACAGCATGCACTCAGTATATTGTATTAAGATATTGTTCTACAGATGCGAATGGCACAAAACACTTTCCAGTGATTGGGTTCTGTTTTTCACTAAGACTATAATTGCTTGGAGAATCCATTTGCGGGATCACTTCGACATTCCAAGCAGTTTTAGGGGATGTTACGTAAGGTCGTTTCCAGTTTTAGCTATGGCCCGTCCATCTCTAGCTAAGCACCGCCCACACCTCGCTCATGTTGCGATCGATCCCTGAACTCATTCACTATCAAGTTCCAGGTAACTATGCAGGTAAGCCGTCGACTATTTTGAAACTAATTTAACTGAGTGCTGTTGCCGCCTCTGGCAGCAACAGCCCCCAGTCAAATTAGTTTCAAAACAGTCAACAACGCGTTTAATAAATAGTAAAGACATAGTTGATTATGACGTCATATGGCAAGGTCATGTTTATCAAATAGCAAAGACCTGAATTTCGTACAACGTGTCGGACTAGTATGCGTTTAAAACGGACTAAATCGAGTTATTCATGCTGAAATTGATTATGATGTCACCTACACGTCACGTAGTTGATTATGAGGTCAGTATGTGGATGGATACACTGGAAAGATTAATTAACCAATCTATCCAAAGATTTTTGGATATTGTATGTGTGGTGTTTTAAGCAGGACACTGGTGATTAACGTTCTCCAAAAATAAAAAACAAACTGGCAATCTACGCTGCTGAAGAAATATGCCAATGCTGATGTAAATCCTGGGGCTTGCTGGTCAGGAAATGCTAACGAATGAAACACTGTGTAACAATTTGGATACTCCTTCTCCTCCTCCTCGTCTACCTCCTCCTACCCACCCCATCCGTCTCATCCTCCTGCTCCTCCTCCTCCCATCCACTCCTCCTCTCCTCTTCTCTTCTTCCACCTCCGCCTCCTCTTCCTCGTCCTCCTCCTCCTCCCCCTCCTCATCATCATCATCATCATCAGCAGCTGTATCATCATCATCATCATCATCATCATCATCATCATCATCATCATCATCATCATCATCATCATCACCACCGCCACCACCCCACTACCACCACCGCCACCACCATCACCACCACCACCACCACCACCACCACCACCACCACCACCACTGTCAACCCCACCACCACCACCTCCACCACCACCACCACCACCATCATCATCATCATCATTAAATAATAATAATAATAATAATAATAATAATAATAATAATAATAATAATAATAATAATAATAATGTCTTTTTCTATTCCAGGTAAGTTTTGACTAAATAAGTTGCATAGGACTATCCTTGGTGAGCTCATAATTATATAATTATTCTATCTCATTCGCTTTCTGTCTCTCTCTCCCTCGCTCCCTTTCTTCACCACATCACTCTCTCGCTCTCACACTCTCACACTCTGCCTTTCTCTTCGTCTTCCTCCCCCCTCCCTCCCTCCG
This sequence comes from Chaetoderma sp. LZ-2023a, assembly GCA_034401795.1. NCBI lineage: Eukaryota > Metazoa > Mollusca > Caudofoveata > Chaetodermatida > Chaetodermatidae > Chaetoderma > Chaetoderma sp. LZ-2023a. The sequence goes on along the minus strand of CM067363.1, from coordinate 28,386,965 downwards.
TCCTCGCTCTATCCTCTTCTCTAGCTCCCGCATTCTATCTAGTTTTGCATTCTCCCTCTCTCTTTCACTCCCTCTCTCTCCCCCTCTCCCTCCCTCCTCCCCCAACCCCTCTCTCCCCCCACCCGCTCATCGTCGTTAGTTGCAACCACTGCCGTGCTCATCGTTGTCATTCTGTTGTCATCTTTAGTATTGTTATTGTTGTCCTAGTTGGTTCCGTTCTAGTCATCACCACACTCATCACTACCACCATCGCATTTGCCGCCACCACCGCCACCGCCACCATCACCTCCGCTGCCGCCGCCGCCGGCACCGTCACCACCGCCACCGCCATCACATACCACCACCACCACCACCACCACCACCACCACCACCACCACCACCACCACCACCACCACCACCACCACCACCACCACCACCACCACCACCACCACCACGAGAACCACCACCATCATAATCATCATCATCATCATCATTATCATCATCATCACATCACTACCAACAATGTTAATATCGTTGTTAATGATTTTCAGCAGTTGTTAATTAACATTGTAAACATATATGTGAGACCATATTCAGAAAGAGAATCCAAAATTCCGATTGTCGCGTCATCATCGCCATCGAATTCATTAGAACAGGAAAACAGAGAAACAACGGGAAGCAAATAGAGGGATCAGATTGATAAAAACTTTCCGTGTGTGCGCATGCGCGTGAGCGCGCGCGTATATGCATGCGCGTTTGCATGCTCAAGACGGTGTGTGGGTGCATATGTGTTTAATCGGGCTTGCAAGGTTAGCAGCACGATTATAAATATCACAAGTATCTCTGTGCTTTAAAATCAGAACGTGATTTACTCATAGAAATTGTCTATTTGCTGACCAAGAGAAGACTACTTTTCAAAAATCACCACTGGAATGACTGGCTCGGTTATCGAGCCGGTCATTCCAGTGGTAAGTTTTCAAAACTAATCTTCTCTTGGTCTGCCGTTCGGACATTTCTCAAGACCAGTGCAGAAGCGGTTTTAGGCTGTTATGAGTGTTAAAAGTTTCCGCCAATTAACTTTATTCCACACCAAAGGGATCAGACAATGTCCGCTGAACTGGAATGCGTATAAGTAAGTTATAGATTACATTAAGATCATGTAATACAAGGCAATTATCTAAATACAATTGACCCTATTATACATATATATATATATATATATATATATATATATATATATATATATATATATATATATATATATATATATATATATATATAGGGTCAATTGTATGGAATAAAGTTAATTGGCTTGCCCTGTAGGGGGGGCTTAGAATACACGTTCCGTATCCTCTGCGTGTCGTAAGAGGCGACTAAAGGAAGTAAGGGTGAGGTAACCCTGACAGAAACCTCGAGTGCTGAAGACGAAGGCTCCAGGCCGCACGGCGCACTCTAATAAACCATGGATCCGCGCACTTAACGCTTATGATCATGTCTATAGTCACTTACAGGACTTCCGGTATGATCAGCTAACGAAAAGAAGAAGAAGAAGTTAATTGGCTTAAACTTTTAACACTCATGACAGCCTCAAACCGCTTCTGGCATCTAGGACAATCTAGGACACACATTACAATGGCGAGAGTTATTAATTATTCAATTAATCTTAAAATGGATGTCCTTGTCGGTATTGTTCCGACAAGTGGGCGTTGTATCTAGGCGTGGCGCGAGCGGCAACTAGTTGTTAACTTCACTTATCAAGCGCATAAATTCGCAGCTTTCAAAATCAACACATTGAACCCGATGTAGCGTATCAAGATCAAAAAGCCATTTGAGTTCATTATGCATATACTATTGAATATTTTGAAACACATCTGACTGGTAATTGCACTACCGAGTTTTAGCTACATGTATACCCCGCCCATCTTTAGCTAAGCTCCACTCACACCTCGCTCGTGTTTGGAGAGATGGATCGCGGAACTCCATGACTATCAATTTCCAGAAAACCATGCAGGTAAACTGTTGATGATTTTGAAACTAATTTGACTATGATGCTCGAGCCAGCCATTCCAGTGATATATTTTCAAATCAAAAATAGTTTTCTCTTGGCCGGCAAATTGGCATTCACTGAGCAAAATGATCGGGTGCGATCGCATTAACGAGTAATTATATTGTAGGTTTTGAAATATCTTATGCAGTAAAAATTATTCAAGAGCATTCGATTATTTAATATTAAATCATATAAATTAACGTTTTAACCCGATGCAAGCACGTAATCGCGAATGCCTACATACGTGGTGATGGGAGAGTGAGACTCGTTTGTGTTGTATGTGGAGTGGGCTCCTACGTGAGTGCAAGAATGGCTATGGGTGTGAGAATAGTGTAAGCACTTATTCATCAGTAATTTTATAATTTTTCATCGCATTATTCAAATCTTGCCAGAGCATACCAACATATAAATGGACCTTTCCAGTTTTAGCTATGCCCGCCCATCTCTATCTAATCTCCACCCACACCACGCTCGTGTTGGGACCGACCGATCTCTGAACTCCCTGACTATCAATTTCCAGAAAACTATGCAGGTAAACTGTTGAATATTTTGAAAGCAATTCGACTGGGCGCTGTTGCTGCCTATGGCAGCAACAGCGCCCAGTCAAATTACTTTCAAAAGATTCAACAACATGTTTACTAAATAGCAAAGACATACAATTCGTACAACGTGTCGGACTATTACGCGTTAAAGACGGACTATTTTGAATCATTCGTGGCGTCATGATTCTGACGTCAGCATACACTTCACCTAGTTGATTATGACGTCATATGATGGGCCAAGGAACTGAAGGTGAATTCAGGAATACATGGCGAGGCTAGAATGCAGACATGGTTGTGTTGTTTATGTATTGTATGCCCGCGTGAGTGCACGTATGTGTATGCGTGCACGAATGGTGCACACGTTTTTCGTTCAGACTTTTAAAATTGTATCGTCAGATTATTCACATGTTGTCAGACTATGCCAACATGTTATGATAAACAATATGATCGCCATGCTTACGCAAAACATAGAAAGATCGTACACGATCTCAAAGCGATCAATCCACCTCTCGCTTTCTCTAGCCAGATTCTATTGCTGTCTGTTTATACTACGATAGTAACGATTTATACAGTTGCAAATGATTACATTTATTTGTAGAAAGCTGGTAATGGCGAGTTATATGACTTTCAGTGACGCCGTAATTGGATTTAAACATTGTGTTTTGTTAAAGTCTGATTGAAACATTTCACGTCAACAATTCCGAGACATATAGTTGCGATAATTGAACGAAGGCGCAGAACCTTCATGTCCTAGATAGAAAGTTTAAGATATATGAAATTACAATTTTCCAAAGACATCAGTTCAACTGCCTACACGTCAAATGACGTCACACACAGATTGCCCAATCATTATCCTTAAATCATTTCGCCAGAGTAAAACTAGTAAGCATAAGAAGCAGCTACTTATTATGACTAGTAATTAATACTTATTATGACTAGTAATTAATACTTATTATGACTAGTAATTAATACTTATTATGACTAGTAATTAATACTTATTATGACTAGTAATTAATACTTATTATGACTAGTAATTAATACTTATTATGACTATTAATTAATACTTATTATGACTATTAATTAATACTTATTATGACTATTAATTAATACTTACTATGACTAGTAATTAATACTTTTAAAATTGCGGCGTTCGATTATTCACATGTTGTCAGACTGCCAAAATGTTATGATAAACAATATGATCCCCATGATTATGTAAGGCATAAAAAGTTCGTGCATCTCATCAAAGTGAACAACCGACTTCCTATTTTCTCTATCCAGATTCTATTGATGTCTGGTTATACCATGGCAGTAACTATTTATGTAGTGGCAAATGATTACTTTTATTGTGTAGGGAGTTGGTTATGGCGAGTTATACGACTCTCATCGGCGCCTTAGTAATACTACGCAATCACTATACAGTCATTAAACGGTGGCAATTACTTGTTTACATAAGACAGCTTCATTGTCTAATTAGCTCACTAACTTAGCATGCCAAAACACTCTGTGTATGCTTATGAGACCACTGATACATTTTTTAAATGATTAAAACAAACAGATAACTGACCACATGACACATTATCAAGAGCTTAAAATAACACTACCGACTCTAGTGTCCGCCATTACGGGCTAGGGTGGGACTTTCCGAAAATCGTTTATGCAGCTTTGGCGAGTGGGTGGTTGTTGCACTGATAGTCTCTTTAAACTGTTGTCGTTGAAGGCGAGAGAGAGAGAGAGAGAGATGTTCAGACATTTTGGAATTTATATAAGAATATTTGCCGGAATTATGTAGTGAAGCTAACCCCATCAACACTGGACGTGAGGATCAGTCGTTCTACAGGAACGCGTAAAGACTTGACAACGCCATCGGTCCAGACACACGTCTTCTTCATGTGAACTTTCGGCTCGCATCTTACTGGAAAACTTAACTGTTCTCCTCGACCATGCTGCCTGATCGAATAATACCAATGATGGCTTAAAGGGAGTTTCTCAAAGTCCGACCTTTCCGCGAGAATACATTTGTCTGATCCAAAACAAAATCTAAATATATTAAGCTCGAAATTTACCACACTCCGATTGTTCCTAGAATGCAGACGCTGCTGGACAACATTCTCCAAAGCTGTTGCGGCGCTGGAAAGACGTTGCTCACAAACTGACGGTGTCATATAGGTCTCGACCAGGAAATCTGACAGTTGTTTGGCCTGTTCCCCGGTGGAGTCCTCAATGTGATACCCGGCCCATTTGACAAAAAACTCTTCCTCATGAAATCACAAAAGAACATATATTTACCTAATTTTGTCTCCATACAGAAATGTACTTATTAGTACAAGTCAATCGGTCTGTCAACATTTTTGAGTCTTGCATTTGTTCACAATGTAATTTGGTCAAAAATTTCACAAAATCGACAACTGTATCAAGGGTTAGCGATAACTTTGATTGGCCATTAACCCTTTAACCCTTTAACGACTAAATGTTGTCAACAAATTTAAATATTTGATCATTGAATGTCCATTTGCATGTCAAGAGAAGACTATTTTTGAAACTTTACAAATCGGTTTTTAGAAAGTTCAATTTGCTCATGGAACGTGTCAATTGGCCGATGATCTTCTTCTTCTTCTTTTCGATCGCTGGTATCACACTTGGAGAGCCGTTCTCAAGATGAAATCTGTGGTTTTCTGCAGTTCTTCCACAGGCCCATACAGCTTTTCAAGAAAAGAGGTTGACAAAGGCCAGATCTCTTCTCTCTGCAGCTGATACGTACTGCAACATTGAAGTATGTGCTCTGTGGTCTGTTCTGCTTCTCCACAAGGACAAGCGGGCGATGTCGTAAGGTGAAACCGCCTGTACATGTGTTGGTTTAGTCTGGTGTGTCCAGTTCTGAGACGATAAATCGTCACTTGCTCTGGCCTCGATAGATGATGGTAGGCATCTTCTGAGTGAGGTGTTCTATAGAGTGACTTGATGATAGTCTTCATCTCTGTATGGGTAACCATGTTTTCTGTCTGATTCTCTTCTGCACCCACCTTTGCCATCTTGTCTGCTTCCTCATTTCCTTGGACTCCACAGTGTGAGGGGATCCACTGCAATGCTATCCGAAAGCATTTGATGGTGTGTTGTGCTTCTTCAAGTTGTGGTAGCTTACCCTTGGTGATAGCCTCAAGGACGGAGCGGGCATCAGACAAAAAGACAATCTGTGCAATACGGTCTGCTGTTCTGCTGATGGTATTAGCTGCATGAACCAGTGGTTCGACTTCAGCTCTGTGGTGTGTGCAGTGCTTGCCTGTCGGTATTGCAGCTGACTCATGTTGTCCGTTTGGATACTGTATGTGTAGTCCAGCACCTCCGCTCCTAATTGCATCTTTGGCTGATCCATCTATGTAGATCCTTATCCATGTCTCCTGAGGGTACATTTCTTCCAGCATGGCTAGGGTCAGGGCCTTCATGCTCACATCACTGTGTTCATCTTTGGTTGTGAGATGAGGTACTGTGGTGCGAATAGCTATGCTCTCTAGTTTGTTTTCCCAGGGTGGAGGATCAAGTGTGTGGTTTGGGTCTTCTATTTGTGCTGGCAAGATTTCTTGGTGTTTCCTTTGAAGTGCGTTTGTCTCTTTCACAAAACTTCATCTTTTAAGTCTTCCTGATGACAGCTGTGCTTGCCTGATCTTCATCGGGTGATTGTTGAACGATTTGAACTTTGCAGCTTGGATCAGTGCTTTGCATTCCCTTCCTTTGCTAAGTGGGGGGATGCCTGCTGTCTGCTCCATTTTTTTCTATTGGTGTTGATCTCATTCCACCAGTGATGATGCGCAGCGCAGCGCCTGGTTTTGTACTCTGTAGAGGTTCTGTTGATGAGATTTAGCTGCTGTCATCCATGAGCTGGATCCATGCTCAAGGTGTGGTTGTACGGCACCTAGGTAGATGGTCTTGAGGATCCTTTCATTGGCACCCCACTTTGTTCCTGCCAGCTTCCTCATGATGTTTAGCTTTCTTCTTGCCTTTGGGTTAAAGTCAAATATGTTTTTAGAAAGTTCAATTTGCTCATGGAAAGGGTAAATTGGCCGATGATTATTTTTCACAATTAACCACTGGAATGACTTAGACCGCTATCGGCTCTCGCATGCTATGTTTGCCTGTAAAACTCAAAAATCCTGTATTTGTGATTTCAACAATTTATTTAAACAATATTTACGGATCTAGTTTGTATCCATGCATTCTTCCACCCAACAACCCATCAAATCCCATCCATCCATCCATCCATCCACCCATGCACCCATTGGCTTTTATTTATAAATACACCAAAATCCGTGGTCAATTCAACAGCACTGGCGCGGTGGGTCGGGGCGCATGTCGGCTCTCGCATGCTATGTTTTCCTATAAAAACTCATAATCCCGCATTTGTGATTTCAACAATTTATTAAAACAATATTTACGTATCTAGTTTTCTAGAGAGCAGACTTACCGAGGCTAGATTTCTTTACTGATTATACAACCCGCGGTATGAGGTCATGTATCAACCCATCCATCCATTCATCCATCCATCCATGCATTCTTCCACCCAACAACCCATCAACTCCCATCCATCCATCCATCCACCATCCATCCATTGGCTTTTATTTATAAATACACCAAAATCCGTGGTCAATGAATAGAACTTCAATTCAACAGCACTGACAGGGTGGGTCGGGGCGCAAGGTATGTCGGCTCTCGCTGTCGGCGGCATCGTAAAAGGATTATCGCCGCGTGGGCCATTTCACTGATAAGAATCGATTTGCAGGTTTATCCACATTTTTTATGATCTTCAATATTCAAATACAAATGGGCGTAACAACAAATTATAACAGAAATATAATTTTTATATATTCATTATCTTAGATGTTCATATTTTTGGACACTATGTGGTACATTTTTGAGAGACAACGTTAAAGGTTGAAGTTTAGCGATGCCTCAAATTTTAGGTCATTTTCAAATATTTCCCATATCCCTATGGGGGTAATAGTTACTAGATAAAACATAAAATGGACGTAATTTATTATTTGTCTGGTTTAAAACAACTTGGATCAATGGACGGGTAATAAAATTACCTTTCCGACCATATGTGTTACATTTTTAAGAGACCATAAATAAGGCGGGTAACCATCGCCTCTTTATTATGTAGTAATTTTTTTATCGCTTTCGGTGAGAAATCCGGCGCATGCGCACTCTACTTCCGGTTTGATTGTTGCCCATGTTTCATTTAAGCATTGCGTCTTCTTACAATCTGATTGCCGCAATCCCTATCAACCATTCTTTTTCCCCGGACGTAGAGATTTAAGCTTATTTATATTTTGAATATATATATGTTTGAGACAGCAAATACTTTAGGTCAAATTTCTCTTTAAAATATTACCTAATCGCGAGTACTATATCTATGGTGTAACAAGTTATGTTTTGGCACATTTACCCTGGACGCGTTAATGATTAATGGCTGTGTTTTATTGAGATGCTGGATACATATTGGAGAGATTTTATTCACATTCCGGAGCTGTAATTTGCAATAATATAATATTGGAACATGAAATCAGTTTTTTGTTGGCTAGAGATATTTTCTATTGCTGTGTTTATTATCAGCCTAGCTTATTAATCGATGGAGGACAGTAAACTGTATGCAGCCAATGGAGTGTACAGTACTCCAAGATCCAGTGGTACTTACTGAACTTATATATATATATATATATATATATATATATATATATATATATATATATATATATATATATATATATATATATATATATATATATATATATATATACTATTTCAAATGACGTCATGTACAGATCCAAACATAATCCTTAAATCTTCTCTTCGAAGTAAAGCTAGAAAGTATAAGAACTAGTTACTTATTGTGATTATTAGGCCTAATTCAAGGCTTGTAGAAAATATCTTTTTATACAACCTAGCTACCAAGATTCGCGACATAATTCTTTGAATCTTTCTGCACATTTCACCTTTCCAGAGTATCCATCTATCATCTGGCATCGTATGACGTCATAATCAGATCCGCGCGTGTATGATGACGTCACAATCATTACGTCACAATGGGTTCCATATAGACCGTCATCAAATCTCAAACACTCAGACACGTTGTATATAAATTGTATGTCTTTGTAATTCTTTGCTATTTAATAAACATGCTGTTGAATATTTTGAAATTAATATAACTGGGAGCTGTTGCTGCGTAGGCAGCAACAGCACCCAGTCAAATTACTTTCAAAATATTCAACAGCTTACCTGTGTGGATTTTTAAAATTGATAGTCAGGGTGTTCAGAGATCGATCAATCCCAATGCGAGGGAGATGTGGGTGGAGCTTAGCTAGAGATGGGCGGGGCATAGCTAAAACCGGAAAGGTCCATTGGTGTACATTTTTCTGACCTTGTTTAATAGGAAGAACAGAACCGGCTTCTGTCTGCAATGAAGCAAACATCTGCTTTTGTTTTACATTACAAGACAGGTAGACAGGCTTAAACGTGCGTGGGTACTTATTTAGATTTAGCTACGGTAATGTCTGTGGTGTATTGCATGTTGAGGTTTCTGCTAAAACACTAATTGGGCACATACTCCTGTTATTCTATGCAGAGCGTTTTATTGCACATATTTCATTTTAATGTACAGTTACATAATGAAGAGATGAATAATTCTTTCGAAAATTACAATTATAGACTGGTAACGAGATCACACCATGAACCCTTCTACAAGTCCATACAGTACACCCACCCACACACCCACACATGCACACGCACGCACGCACGCTCACTCACTCAGGCACGCACGCACGCACGCGCGCACGCACGCACGCACGCCCATTCCTCCGTGAGCGATTCAACTGGTACACAGAATACACAAACCACACCACGAGCCGTTTAGGTAAAGATATAGGGGCTGGGGGTATAGGTAAAATTGGATTTCTCCATTAGTAACAATATAATCATTATATTCAAGATTGGCACGTTGTAGATTGCAATGCAATTAAGTGTTAAATAGATAAATTCATTGCCGTACTAGATCAATGAATGCGCCATTTGTAGGAACGGACGTCACAGTAGGTATACCAAATAGGAACCGATGGTGGTTTATCGCACTGCTATTTAAAATCCCTATGACTATCCACTTATTAGATTACCAAAGGAGCGGTGACGTCACCAATGTGTTCTCATTAATGTGCATGCGTTCATTATCCATATTTACTGACATCCTGAAAGTGTCCCTAGGCTATACAGTGCCATCAGTACTGCCCTATAGAGCTATGTAATCAAGACAGGCATGCTCTTGAAATAATTTTCAACTTTTTACAACTCACACGATTACTAGTCCTGGCCGGTAGCCAGTGCAGAAGAGGGCTCCTAGTCACAGGACACAAACTATGATCTTTTCAATCAGACATATTTACACCTCGACGACAGGATTCACGATTCAAGATTCAAAAGTTATTTATTTACTGCTTAATAAATACTATATACATTTGACTATGTGCAGTCCATCGAAGGCCATGTCGATAACTGATTGACCCCCTACATTAAAGGACATCAACAGAGATAACCTCATTAACTGATTGCACCAGGGCTAAGACAGTATACATTGCTATGATACAAATTATGATGATGTCACAGCCCCAGTATGTATACATTCAGGGTACAATACTAACATCTTTGGTGTTTATGTAAATCTTTGTTTAAGTTTAATTCTTATTTTCTGTGAATAGGTAAAATACTGGTTTTGTCTATATTTAATGAAAAACTATTCCGTGCAAACCAAATCTATGATTTGTTCCCTCTGGCTACTGGCGTTTATGTATAGTTTGTCTATATTATCATCACTGCAGAAGGCATAGGTGTCATTTGCAAATAAAATTAATAATAGGTGTCGGTGTATCATTCATATATAACCAGAACAGCGATGGCAGAATGGATTTTTAGGAAACTCCACAAGTTAACAAGCTGGTGCCAGAGCATATGCCGGCAAACTGCACACAATGTCTTCTATTGGATAAGTAGCTCTGAACTCAGCTTAATGCAATGTCTCTTATGCCGTAGTAGTTCAGCTTTGCGAGAGGCATGGCCTGATCCATTGTGTCGAAACCTTTGGCTAAGTCCAGAAAATGTTTATTGGCATCACGCCGGGATTCTCCTACTTCAACTCTCAGAGCCCAACTGTTGGCTGGTAACTCCGCTAACAAGCAACTGACCGACCTGCATTTAGTTACTATTGCACGAAATACACCGTCCCTATGAAAAATTAAATCACCGTATTATTTGAGTCATACATTATTGGAAAGCGCATTCAATTCACCTTTCCAGAGTATCCATCTATCATCTGACCTCGTATGACGTCATAATCAGCTCAGCGCGTGTATGATGACGTCACAATCATTACGTTACAAAGGGTTCCATATCGATCGTCACCAAATCCCAAATACTCCGACGCGTTTTATGAATTGTATGGCTTTGTAATTCTTTGCTATTTAATAAACATGCTGCTGAATATTTTGAACCTAATTTGACTGGGCGCTGTTGCTGCAATAATATAATGAACTATATAAACTGATCAAGGTGCGTTGCATTTGATTCTAATAGTAAAGTAATGCTGTTTGTGCGTCGGCTATCGCGTTACCAACCAGAAGTGGTTTGTGCAATGCATTCTGGGAAGCTATTTTCCCAAAATACGCTTAAATGGAAAAAGGCCTTTTCCTGAAGGTCATATGGCGAAACAGAGTATGGATATTTGGCCAAATACTTAACTAATCGTTTGTAGTTTGGAGAAAAGTTGGAGTATCGAGGCAGGACGATAATTTTGACACACAGGAGACGAGTACAGGCGAAGATACAGAGGATGATACATTGAAGAAATGCTGTCTCTGACGGCTTAGACCAGGCGCCCAGGCACGTTAATCAGCCCAGTAGCTGTAAAAGGTTTGATGTACGAGATAAGTCCGCTCTGTGACACTACACTATGTATAAATCTGAATTGCTGCCGTGTCACAACCTGTGTATTTTGACAGAAAGGGGTGCGAACCAAGGGTTCATATCTACATTGATTCAACCTATCCGCTGCAAGGTTAAACTTTGTGCCATGGGTTTCTTCAAGGGTCACCATATGCAAAAACGCTTATGACAGCAATTTCACGTTGAGCATCTCGGCGGACAGTAGACTTCCGGTGGTCACCACAAGGTTAAAATTACTTTCTATCTAGAGTTTAGGCAAAGTAGAATCGCAAAATATCGATGACAGCAAAATTAACCTGTGCCTTCTTGGTAACAGCAGACATCTTTTAAGAATGTATAAATGTATACTTAACATAGATAGATTCACATGCATATCGTCTGATGCCATATGACGTCATAATCAGCTAAGCGGCGTGTAGGATAACGTCATAATCATTACGTCATAAATGATTCTATTAGGCCCGCCCTTAGCTCTTTATAGTCCGAAACGTTTTAAGAATTGTATGTCTCTACTATTTAACAAACATGCTGTTGAATTTTATTAAAGATATTGGGATTTCAGGTTATATTTGTTCACAATAAAGCATAATACAAGTACTAGTTACATAACTAGTTATCTTACGATGCTTTCTAAAATTAATTTTAATGATTCTCTGCTTTAAAATTTAGTATAATTATAAGATTTTATTTATTAGCCAAATATGTAACCAGTCCTGCTTTATATTAGCAAGATCCCAATTTTACTAGCATTTGGGTAATTGGTATAGGAATGGGTAGGTCTGTCTCTGTAGTTTAATTCTACTCGTTAGATGTATTGCATGCAATGTACAAAGACATGCATAAACGATACATAAGTGATGCCATGAACGAATAGGCCGCGTCAATAACACTCCATTTGAGTTACACAATACAGCACTTCTTTAGCAATCTTGTAATGAAGCTAGATTCTGGTTAATATTTTATTGGACTGAAGCATTTAAAAATAATTTCTAATATTGAACAGATGCAATGGAGGAATCCAATTTTAGCTATGCCCCATCCATCTGTAGCTAAGCTCCACCCACGCTTTGCCCGTGTTGGGATCGATCCCAGTACACACCGAATCTCAATATCAAGATAATTACACAGGTAAGCTGTTGCATATTTCGCAACTAATTTACCTGGGTGCGGTTGCTACCTATGGCAGCAACAGCGCCCAGTCAAATTAGTTTCAAAATATTCAACCGGATGTTTATTAATTCTGGGATGATAAAAAGTGTGCTTCATTTGAAAGATTATTACATTTTTAATGAAATTACGCCAGAATAATAGCCAGATAGAAATAGGGCAACCAAATGTCGCTAGATAAAGTCGGTAAATTTGACATTTCTTTTGCACATCCGAGTGTTGGTTTTTTATATCGTCTAGTGACGTCAGCGCCGCACCTCCGCAGGGGATGTCTGGATGCACGAGGCTAATAGATACTGGTACATATTCTAAGGAAGCATATATAAATGATAATAGGAACGGAACAGAACAGTAATTCCAATGATTCTTGAATCTTCCAATATGTGCCAACCTCGGGATTAATATGATATAATGGGTGTTAAAATCGGACAGGGCGCTCAAATGTCAGGAATATATAAATATATATAAATATTGGGCATTTAAGATACGATCTGAGAATATTTTATCCATCTTTGTGGGGGTAAAATTCAGCATGAGATTGTTTTGTCTGGCGCTATGTTTAGGAATACTTTGTGTATAAAATCGGAGTGTGCTTACAACTTAAAGAAATGGCTATCTGCTTGGCTAATTATGAGTTTGCTGACATGAATATTGCCTGAGATACAATCAAATGAATTAACATTTTGACATGGAATCAGGGAATTTTCATTGGTTGATCAACATAGCCCCGCAATCTGTAGTAATTACAATTGCTAAGATATATTGATGACACTTTCCCAGTTATGAAATTATAACAGTATAAAGCATCAGGCACGGCACATTCTGTCATTGTAGCTCTAAGACTTATTTTGATTTGGCATACTGGATACAGCACATCCTGAAATTTCTGTTTGAGATTCTGCTGGCTTAGTTGTCCCGCAGCGTGTATCTATTGAACGATTAAGGCTATTCCGACATCCCAAGCGTCGAACAAATCCTCGAATTTGCAGGTACCTGTAGGTACCGGAATTCTTACAATCGGTTCGGTGGTTCCAGCAATATTGTCATATGTTTTCTCACAATATTTATTTACGGCTATGTAATTTGACAATACGCACGTGTTAAGTGCGCCAATTCATTTAATCTTTATCACGCTGGTGCAAAATACAGAGATAGTACCGGCGTACATTTTAAAAACAATTTGCTGAAACGTATTGTTAATGCTTAGAGCCGCATTATTACCAGGATGCACACATACTGATAGGATAGAGAAAACTGAACCTATGACATATAGACTTTGAGGTAGCGGTCTACGGGTCAACACACGGTCTTCGTATACATTTTAGCATCTTCTTACCAGTGTCCGATTTTAATCCCCTTGATTGGCATGTAAACTAATTTTAGCAGGCCAGACTTAATTTATAACGATGCTTGACAACGAGACTTTCCTTCGGTCAAACCTGTCTATAACGCAACTTGGCTTTGGAACGAAGCGCGGCTGGCTTTTGAAACGAGTGGCCATATGAGCACTCATATCAAAGAACTCTCATTAGTTGGCTCCACACCATATTTTCATAGCAGATGAGTTATATGCTGCGACTATTAGTCTTTAGTGACCACACACCCCCCCCCCACCCCCCCCATTAAAAAAATAGTCCATGCATTGTCCGTTATAGACAGGTTTCACTGTATCGAGAAACAGTTATGTTGACAAATAAAACCGTTATCAGCTTGCAGTGTATATTTTTATACCGCATGAGCCTATTTGGAAAACTTGGTAGCTTAGCTGTACAATGTCCCAACGATTACAAATTAGCACATGTTAGGGCTCCATGCTGCCACGCATATACTTATTTGCTGTACATCCTTCATGCTCGGTAAAGATCGCGTTGGTGCGGTGAAGACATCACGATCTTGTGAAATCTCGCTCTAGTTGCGAGATGATGGCTGCGCACGGGAGACGAAATAACCCCATGTTTCCGATGGTATAATTCTTCGTATTAGTTGCTTATTGTAGTTATTTAACATCCAATATAGTAGTCATATAATAGTCTTTCAAATAAAGTACATTTTTACTCATACCGGAATTGTCCTCTAAATAGTAAATACAAACAATAAGTACAACCTGAATGACTATTATACATATAAAATGGACCTAATCGAGTCATTTATGACCTCAGCCTACATGTCACGTAGTTGATTATGGCATCATATGATTGACTGAGAAACTGGATTAAGTGAACTTTGGAATTGAGATTCTTGTCAGGCCGAGTTCAAACGTCTAATACAGTTCTTTTGTCTCTCACGCGTCGTATCATAAGTTGACTCCATTTTGATATTTTAAATGATATGGATTAATTGAGGGGAGTATCAGATTTCGCAATGTCTTAATTGTTATATGGAACATTCTTCACAATCACTTTTGTTATTATTAACTTTGGTCATATTGGTAATTTAAACGTGATGCCCGTTTGGCTTCGCATATTAATATACACACCCTAGAATGATCATATAGCTGACTCCAGACCATTCAATTCATTTGTAGTGAGCTTGTCCTTAGGTCTGGCTACTCACGATGTCCACATGTTAAACTGGTGTGATATAGCCAGTTAGTGCCGACGAAGTGACAGAGCTGGTTAGGAAAACGGCATTCAAATAAATTCACCATCCCAGTAACCGAGCCAGTCATTCCAGTGGTAAATTGTCTAAAATAGTCTTCTATTAGCCTGCAAATGGGCATTCAATAAGTAACTATTTTAATTTTTTGAACAAATTTAGTCACTAAAGGGTTAAAGAGACCTCGCCGTAGCTCATTTTACTGAGATGCATGGCACGTTTTGAACAATTCTGCTGTTAAATAGACCACACCATGCACCATTCTACAAGTACTGAATTTAATACCCAACACGATCCAAGCACACAGCAGGTAGTATTGAGGCGGATACCAAAGTCTGTCATCCACGCCATCAGCAGACGATGGTTAATCTTGTTTCTTTAATATTAACACCTAGTTGACTTGTTTGTCAGATTTCTTGCAATTTGACCTTTACAGTTTATCCGTCAATCATATGACGTCGTAATCAAGTATAAAATCATGACCTATATCTATATACCTATACGTGACGTGTAGGATGCCGTTATAATCATGACGCCATGAATGACTCGATTTAGTCAGTCTTAAACGCTTAATTATAGTCCGACGTGTTGTACGAATTGTATGTCTTTACGATTTAATAAACGTTCTGTCGAATATTTTGAAACTAAATGACAGCCATGGAGTTCAGAAATCGATTGCTCCCAGCACAAGCGATGTGTGGGTGGAGCGTAGCTAGAGGTGGCCGGGACATAGCTAAAATTGGAAAGGTCCAATCTCATGTTACCAATTATGCTATGAAACAGGTGGATGACCGGACGAAAAAAGGATCTTTCAACTAACTTATATGTGTTCATGTGTACGCCAATCGATATGTCGGTAGTTATGTATGATACGAGTAGACAGGAATCATTTCATGCAAAATATATAATATCGCGTTAAATGCCACTGCCCTCTGATGTCTGGTTTAATCCAACGGTTATCGATCTTTCAAAGGTAGAACCTTAGTCCAGATGACAGAGGTTGGATCTGCACATTAAATTGTCATTTGATGATAGCACAAGAATGGCTTTGTAATCACATTTACTCGCTCTCGGACTCTCACCCTATCCATTATATTTTTTTTTAATCTTATCACTAGATTATTCATATGTTGTCAGACTATGCGAAAATGTTATGTTTAAAAATATGATCGTCATGCTTATGTAAGACATAGATAGATCGTACATCATCTCAAAGCGATCAATCCACTTCTCGCTTTCTCTAGCCAGATTATATATGGTGTTTGTTTATACCACGGCAGTAACGATTTATAAAGTTGCAAATAATTAAATTTACTTGTAGGAAGTTGGTTATGGGGAGTTACAGGACTCTCAGCGGCGCCTTAATTCGATTTATGCATTATCGTTTGTTATAGTCTGATTGCGGCATTTCCTATCAACTATAATTCCGAGAGACGGAAGTAACTTGTGCCCTTTCTGAACGAGGGCCTAGATAAGAAGTTTAAGAAGTAGGAAATTACAATATTCCAAATGACGTCGGTTCAACTGGCTACACGTCAAATGACGCCACATACAGCTTGTCAGATCATAATCCTTAAAATCATAATCCTTAAATTTTTTCTCCAGAGTAAAGTTAGGAAACATAAACAAGCAGTTACCTATTGTGACTAATAATTCAAGGCATGTGAACAAACTAATTTTATAGAACTGAGACATCAAGAAAGTCGACAGTTCTTTCGATTTTTCTTTATAATTGGTGTACATCCTTCTGCCCTTGTTTAGCAGAGAGAGCAGGCCCGACTTCTACCTGCCATGAGAAAACATCTGCTTTTGTTTTACACTAAAAGAAAGCTAGACAGGTTTGTACTTATGGGTACTTATTTAGATTTGCTTAAGGCAACGCCCATCGTTTAGGGCAAGGCAGATTTTCTGTCAAAACACTAATTACACGTTTTCGTGTAAAGTTACATAATGAAAAGATGAATAGTGCCTTCGGAAGGGCCAAGTTTAGCCATACGCTTAGCAACGTCAGCAATATTCCTAGCTTAGTAATACCATGTTCCCAATGCAGGTTGCTGCCTTGACTCGTAATCAGACCATCCAATGCACCATTCAACTAATGCATAGACCACACCATGTACAATGCCATTGAATCCCAGAACACACCCTCAACCATTCTACTGGTACACAGCCCACACCGTGAATCATTCTACTGGTGCACAGCCAACAACGGGAACCGTTCTACTTGTACACAGCCCACACCATCAACAATTCTACTAGTACACAGCCCACACACCGTGAATCATTCCACTAATACAAAGCCCACCTCCGTGGACGAATCTACATAGCCAAAACCGTGAACAATTCTCCTGGTACACGGCCCACACCGTGAACCATTCTACTGGTACATAGCCCACGCCATGGACCATTCTACTGGTACAGAGCCCACGCCGCGACGCATTCTACTAGTACACGGCCCACAACGTGAACCATTATGCTGGTACACAGCCCACACCGTGCACAACTCTACTGGTACATACCCAACACCGTGAACCATTCTACTGGTATCCGGTCCACACGGTGAACCAGTCTACTGGTACACAGTCCACACCGTGAGCAATGCTATTGGTACACATAACACATCATGAACAACACTACTGGAATATTAGCCACACTCGGAACCTTTCTATGTTCTAAATTATAGGTTCAGAGCATATTCATGTTATTAATCTAGCAGTTGCTGTCAACATATTCGGTGTATGCACATGGCGTGGCTTGCCTTACAATTAAGGGTGTTGAAATGCATAAATCCAATTTCTGACCCGATCCAAGAAAACATCGTCTATATGAATGGAAATCAATGCCGGTTTACCGCAATAGCAACATATGGTGGTTAATCGCATTGCTGCTTATAGCAATGTTGACTATCATCTTATTAGAATCAGAGCAGATTAACAGTCGTTTCACCAAAGCCGTGTCCTCAATAATTTGCGCACATTCTTTATCATTATCTATAGGTGTCCTCAAAGTGACCCTAAGCTAGACATTGCCGTCAGTGTTGCCCCATACAGGTATGTAATTAAGTCTTGCGGTTGCTTGGAATAATTATCCCCTTATTTCAACTCACATCATTAACATCCAGGTAAGCTCGTGCAGAACAGGACACCTTGTTTCAGGACACCATATATGGTCTTATTAATTATATATGTTTACGCCTCAATAATCATGACATCATCACACATGACTATGGAAAAGATATAGATATGCTGCGTAAACAAGCGTATTCAATATCGTTATTTATTATTTATTTCAAAGGTGTAGGCTGGGCTAAAATTGTTGTGTATGGTGCATTGGTACACGGCAGTCTTTCGCGAGTCTTTAACATATAACTGACGTGTTTGTCATATTTCCTAGCTCTTCTCATCTTACCAATTACGAAAATTCATCTGTCAACTGACATATATCTTTGCACGTGATTTACCAATCAATGTATCGGTATTCATCTATGATACCAATAGACTGAAACTATTTCCTACAAAATGCATAATATTTTGGTATACGCTAGTGTCCTCTGATGTCTGGTTTAAACCAACCATTATCAATCTTTCAACGGTACCTCTTTAACCGAGATGACTGAACTCATCACGTGATTGGCTTTATAATCATATTTCCTCGTCGTTGTGCTCTCAGCCCATCCATTATATATTACAGATTGTATGAGCCAGTATGTTATATCGATGGTGCTCATGGAGGATTCCAGTTTATACCTCGTTCATATGACGTCATAATCAACTATGTGACGTGTAGAATGAGTGGATGAAGTCATAATCAATTACGTCATGAATGAGTAAGTTCGTCACGAAAGCTTAATTGATGGCGGACTACGCGTTGTTGTGCGAATTTTATGTCATTCCTGTCAAATTAGTTTCAAAATATTCAACAGCGTACTTGTATAGTTTTTGATAAAGAGTTCAGGGATCGGTCTATCCCATCACGAGGAAGTCGTGGGTGGAGCTTAGCTAGTGATGGACGGGAACTAGCTAATACTTGATACCTCGATTTCCTATTATAAATGTTATGAAAAAACGTTGCTTGCTCGATAATATTGTGATATATAGGCCTAGTAAATACATATCCCGATTTATCCATATATCGTATGTACCAATATCTAAGCGGCTTTTCATATGACACATACTGTACATAAGAGTGCCCAGGACAAAAGAGCTTAGATTTCAATACAAATCGCCAAATATACAAGGTTTTTTTTTATCACATTTTATGAATTAAACACATTTGATAAATCTTCAAACTCTATCACAACAAATTTCGGTCGTCGTGACATGATCCCGTCAAACGTAAACCACGTGGATTCAGATTACATCACCCGTCTTTTCAGAATAGACGAAACTGGTTTCCAGAATGGAAGCAACAGCGCCCGGTCAAATTAGTTTCAAAATATTCAACATGATGTTTATTAAATAGTAAAGACATATAATTCGTAGAACAACACTTAGCCCGTCAACAATTATGCGTTCGGGACGTACTTATCTACGTCATTCATGACGCCGTTGATAATGACGTTATCATACACGTCACATTGATTACGACGTCATCAGTATTCTGATGGAGGGATAAACTGGAAAGGTCCATTATCGCGTAAGCGTTGTGTTAGATCTGTTCCAAGATGACATGAACGAAATTGCAATATGCCAAACTGAATCCCCAGGGTACGGATCTCATATGCATTATGCATGCCACGCCACTGTGCATATGCCAAGAAAATAGGACAGCAAAACATTGGTTGACATCTTCACATTTGATTCCCAAGAAATTGTAACGGATTAAGTCGGTTTACAAAACACACATTCTACAATTTAGAGAGCTCATTTATTGCACACATCATTCTTCTCTCCTATAAATGGAACACATGTTTCCATCAGCATGGCAAAATGGCTAGTGAAAATGTATTCTTTTGCGAAGATCTAACATTTGCTAATGTATGTCTAGACAAGATGATGTATGCTTACTTACATTTGGAATTGAGAAAATTGGCATGCCAACCAAACACCCACATGCATGCGCTCTCGAATATATTGGTATATGTTTCTAGATACGCCACATAACATAATAAGTAATATATTCTTGCTGCATCATACGTGGCGGGGCATGTCGCTCTAAACCTAATCTCTATGTCATATCTAGCAGTGAGATGAGTAAAGCATCCCCGTGCCAATTCCTTTAAGAGAAATCAATGTGTCCCTCGGTAAATCCAATTTATTTAAATGATTCAATCCAGCTGACACAAAAACGACAAGCGACCTATCGAGTACTGGTTTCTGGTAATGCAACTGTCACCGTGTGCTAAGCAGCCTATCGTAGTGTGGCTCTTACATAGAGCTTCGCGGGATAATAGTTTCTCTAAAATTCACCTGTCTCAATTTAAGACAGCTACACTGGAAAGCTGCAGAACTTAATTTAACTGGAACTTCTTCCTATCATAGGCGGCAACGCCCCTCCATTAAATTTGTAATCACTATGTTCAATAAAAATATTCCGTGTATCATCATTAATTTGTCGATTCTGGTGTGTAATGGTTAAGGACATGGCAATGTCTAGTGTCCAGAAAACGGAGGAATCCAGTTTCAGCTTTTCCCCGCCCATCTCTCTAGTTAAGCTCCACCCACGTTTTGCCCGTTTTGGGATCAAGCGATCCGTGTACTCCCTGAATATCAGTTTCCAGAACATTATCCATGTACGCTGTTGAATATTTTGAAACTAATTTAACTGGGTGCTGTTGCTGCCTATGTTTATCAAAGCAAAACACCTTATTTTTGTCGTCAATTAAGTGACGTCCTCGTGACGAACATAGATACGTCATCCATGTAGTACTTGGTTATGTCGTCATCCTCCACGTCAAGTAGTTGATTATGACGTCATACGATTGATGGATAAACCGGACTCCTCTATAGATTCCATATTACGCTTCGCTTGGAATAAGAGCTTATCTCTCTATTTTAACCAGAGATCGCACGGCTTCGTCATGAAAGTGTTAAACTGACATCCTTCTAATATCCAAATTTCATAGCAAACATCACACAGTATATTACTTTCAAAATATTTAACATTGCATTTCTGGTTTCTTGAATCTGGTGATTCAATTTGGCGCCGGTGTGAAAACCATGAAAGGACGCCCTGCTAAATTACAGGGCAATTTTGCGCAGAAATTCATGTCCGGTTGGCAAGAAATGCCAGACGAATTCATAGAAGAACAAACGCTCTTTGCCCTATTATTTCTATCTCAGTATATGTATAATTTTCCGAGAATTCTCTTTAAAGATTCTTTGATTCATCGACGTTATAAGGTGTGCTGGTAAATCTAAAATTATCAATCCGTTTGACATAGTTCTGTTTGAAATTCTGTTTCTCCATAATTGACATGTTTTGCTGAGACGGGTTTATCCACGTGAACCCAAACGACATATTTGAGTTGAACACTTTAGACTGCTTTGGCTGGGAGCTGTCAGATTCGGTATCATCATCACCACCACCACCAACAACAACAAAAACATCATCATCATCATCATCATCATCATCATCGTCATCGTCATCATCATCATCATTATCATCATCATCATCATCATCATCATCATATTATATGTCAGCCATGCATTATATAATTTAATTCAACAGGATCAAGTGCTAATGACCTATTATTGAATAAATCTATTTAATCTGGAGATATATCACTCCTCATGACAAATCAATGCTGCAAATCACGATCTGAAATATGAGTTGTATACGTCATCATGAAAAAGACAACTACGTATATGATTCAATAGCAAGAGAACGCGGGAATTTTCAATCCCCAAAAATTTCAAATACGGAGTCGAAAAAAGTGGACATACAATGTTATATTAAAAGCTGAATGGTTAAACTATGTGGATAAGTTGGGTCAGAGTTAAATATATGGTTTGCGCGCAAAATGTTTTGTAAATGTTAAACGATGAGCAAAATGCACGCATACGTGGTAATGTTAGAATGCCAGCACAGTTATGGTGTATATGCATGTACTTGTGCAATTATGTACAGGTAAGCGTAAATAGTGTAAGTATTTCTTACAGCCCGCCAACTCGTCATTTCCTTATCCACGTATTGTCTGGCCATGACAGCGATTTAAGCTAGCCCGTATGATATCCTTTATTATGCAAGTCCTACCTCTTCTGAAATTGATCAGTACCATTCTCATTTTCTCTAGGGCCATTTTATTGATGTCTGGCCATATTCTAGTGATGTATGTTTATTTCTTGACGGTAACTATTTATGCTGCTGCAAATGATTACTCTTATTGTGTAGGATGTTCGTTATTGCGAGTTTTGTGACTCTCGGCGGTGCCTTAATTCGATTCAGTCATTGTGTATTGTTATTGACTGATTGTGGCATTCAATATCTAGCATCAGTTTACTTTCGACATATAATTATAACAAAATACATGTTAACCATTCTACTGATACACAGACCATAGCGTGAACCATTCTACTGATACACAGACCATAGCGTGAACCATTCTACTGATACACAGACCATTGCGTGAACCATTCTACTGATACACAGACCAGAGTGTGAACCATTCTACTGATACACATACCATAGCATGAACCATTCTACTGATACACAGACCAGAGTGTGAACCATTCTACTTGTACACATCACGCACTGCCAAGCATTGTACAGATACACCGACGACACCATGAACCATTTTATTAGAACAGTATACTACAGCGTGTACGGTTCTACTAATACATAGACCGCACCGTGAACTATTCTACTGATACACCGACTACACCGTGATCCATTCTATTAGAACAGCGTACTACAACGTGTACGGTTCTACTGCTACATAGACCGCACAGTGAAATATTCTGCTGATACACCGACTACACCGTGAACCATTCTAATAGAACAGCATACTACAGCGTGTACGGTTCTACTGATACATAGACCGCACCGTGAACTATTCTATTAGAACAGTGGACCGGAACGTGAACCATTCTACTTATGCACATACCACAGCGTGGACCAAACTACTGATACACTGAACACACCGTGCACCATTCTATTGGTACCGAGGCCAAACCGGGAAACATTCTACGGGTACTTCAATGAATGCAATTCCCAACGAGATCCAAGTACACGGTCGGTATTGAGACGAATGTCAAAGCCGGTACTCCAACCCTGCAATAAGTGATTAGGCATACCATACCTTCTTATTACTATCAAAGCATTGTAACAGTGATTTCGCCTGAGCCATGTCCTCAGTACTTTGCTGCCCTTCACTAGTAGTATCTACTGATGTACTGAAGTGGCCACATGCGGCGTGTGTTGCATCATACATGTATGCAATGGACCTTACCAGTTTATCCACCCATCATCTGTCGCCATATTCAACTACTACGTGATGCGTAGGATGACGACATAATCAATTACATCATGAATGACTCGATTTAGTCTGTCTTAAACATTTAAGAGTTCGACACGGTGTACGAATTGCATGCCTTTACTATTTCATTAACATTCCGGTGGATATTTTAAATCTAATTAGTTTCAAAATATTTAACAGATTATTTGCATAGTTTTCTGGAAATTGATTGGCTAGAGAGGGGCGGGGCTAACACTGGAAAGGTCCATTAGATATAGTTATGCTTCTACGGCATGACTTTGTCAAACATGATTAGGGTAAAGGTAAAGATATACGATGTACCAAGCTATTCTATGTTATTTGTTATTTATTTGAACCATTCCCCTTTAAAGGCATGGCCTGAGTTGAAATTGTTGACGATGGTCACATGGCGGACGTTGACGTGTCTTTAATATCAACACATACCTGACATCTTTATCAGATGTTCTGCCAAGTCTCATCTTACACATCATGCTATGAAACAGGGCGATGACCAGGCGGTAAAAGCATCTGCCAACTAATATATACATTTGCATGTGTACGCCAATGGATACCTCGGTAGTTATGTATGATACGAGTATAGACAGAAAACATTTCATGCAAAATACATAATATCGAGTTAAACGCCACTGTCCTCTGATGTCTGGTTTAAATCAACCATTATTGCTATTTCAAAGGTAGAACATTTGCCTAGATGACTGATGTTTGGATCTGCACATTACATTGTCATTTGACTTAGCATAAGAAGGTCTTTGTAATCAAAATTTCTTCGCCATAGTACTCCCGACCTATCCATTATTGGATCGAAAATTTACATGAGCTACGAGCTTATATCCATGGTGCTAATTAATATGTAGGATGTGAGATTAATGCGCCTAACCATTTAACACGTGATTCAATTTTCAAGACCACTATATAGTAAAGCTGTTGAATATGTTGGAACTAATTCGACTTGAAGCTGTTGCCAATTAATTTCAAAATTGTCAACAGACTTGTTCTGTGCATCATAAACGATTTGTCGCCTCAGTTCTGTTTGTGTTAAAGGGCTAAGCCCAGACTTGCATTTTTACGGAGGTTATCTTGCCTATCACATTGCTGCTCAATGTTGGGGAAAGGGCTACTTAAGGCGCATTTAAGTTAAATATGTCTCTAAATATCCAAAGCGATATAGGATTGTTTGTTGATGCATTTGCAATAGCTGGATGTGATCTGTCACTTAAGTATCTGACATCATGATCCATATAGATCACTTGATAGATGACGTCACAATGGCGTGATGTACGTCTGTCACAGAAGTGGAAATGGCAAGTGTTTGATATGAATGTATTCTGTGAATTTACAATTGTGTTGAATATTTTGAAACTAATATTGGTATAACCTTCACTCAGTCAAATTAATTTCAAATGAATTTAACAGCTTACCTGTATACCTTCCTTAGCATAGTTATTCTGGAATTTCTGTATTAAATGGGTTAGTATGTGGACCAACAGTGGGAGGAGCTTAGTTAGAAATGTACAAGGCATAGTTAGAGATGGACCCACCCTGTACATGTGAATATGGACCTTTCCAGTTTTTGCCATGCCGTCCCATCTCAAGCTAAGCTCCACCCACTCTTCTTCCGTCTTGGGATCGATCGAACCCTTAAATTACTGACTATCAATTAAAATTCAATTTCCAGAAAACTATATAGGTAAGCTGTTTATAATTTTGAAACTAATCTGGCAACAGCGCCAGTCAAATTAGTTCTAAAGCAGTTAACAGAAAGTTTATTAAATAATAAAGGTATATAATTCGTACAGCAACGCTTAGTCCGTCTTCAATTAAGCCTTCGTGACGTACTTATGTACGCCATTCATGCCATCATCGATTATGACGTCATCCTACACTTCACATAGTTGATAATGACGTCATATGATGAATGGATAACTGAAAAGGTCCATTCTTTGGCTCCCATATAGATGTTGATGATTAATTGCAAATGATCTCAAAGGATTTTACTAGCTGGCTCATACATCTTTTAGATCCTTAAAATGGTAATATGGCGTTAGGTGTTTAAGTGAATATCCTTTCTATTACTAATCTGAAAGTTGTGTATGGTATCTTCGGACTGAGTGTGACATAATCTGATTACCAGGTAGCAATAGCATTGATTCAGTAAATCTATTTAAAATATCGATCAGCATGCTGTCTATATGCCAGGGATAGATAATGGATGTCCTGTGCTAAATAGCTGATGCATTTTCAGACTATGAAGGAGTAAAACCAGTGTAAGGGACTGAGTGACGTATTGAGAAACCGACTTATACTAGTTGTATGTTGCAAATAAATAGTCCTTTCAATGCTTCCTAGAAATGTTAAGATTTGAGGAGGTATATCTGATTTACCATTTAATTGTTACGTGGTTTCCGAAGTTCTTGGAGGGATAATAACTGTTCGTAGTCAAATTAATTTCAACATATATTTATCAACTTTCTTTTGTGCTTCCTTTGAATTTGATACACTTTGTGTCCAAGAAGACGTGTAGCATTCCCGTGCACTAAGCTGCTCCCATACCAAATCTCAGTCCGCTATTATGATATTTACTCATCCACACAGCATCAATCAATCAGCTAATTTTCTTCGTAATGTAAAAAACAAACGTCGTATTTGTTGTTCATAATGATAACAGGAAAAAGAACAGAGCAACACAAAGGAAAGGTCTTTGTTCAGCAAGCTGTCAATTATTTATCCATGTGGTGATAATGTTGCCTACAGGCTACAGAGACACTCTAAACGTTAGCGCCAAAAGGTGGTGGTTCTTTAAGATGGGCGGTGCATGACCTGTATCAAAGAGACCACATCTCTAAAAGAACCGCCATCTTTTGACCACTCATGGCATACTCCTATGGTAATTCACCTGGATAAAGCGGCTACCTCTCTTAAAGAACCAGCATCTTCTGAGCCTAATGGCATATCCTACTGTGGTTGACCTTCATTGTGAGACAGCCTGTCTTCAGTGACCACATCTGTATGCAGTGTAAGGTGGTCGCTTAAGGCAGCTTGGGGCTATATCATTTTACATATTGACTCCGTAATGAGGCTACAAATACCACATTGAACAAACATGAACCTAGGAAGTTTACCTTTATCAGAGCGCGGATTAAGCAACGTTCCGATATCCTGATTGTATGCTTAAGTCATTGCCGGCGTGATTGATAAACTGATGTTCCAGTTTGATGACAGATTATTGTCGTGTAATCTGACCTTTGAAATAATTGTTGTCCAAACATTCTCATTATTATGAGATTCATCCGGAATCCCCCGTACTCCACCGTTCCAACCCCACCCCTACGGCACTCCACACACTCAGAGACACACACGCGCACGCGCGCGCGCGCACACACACACACACACACACACACACACACACACACATACACACACACACACACACACACACACACACACGCGCGCATACATACGCCCACGCATGCACAGTATAGATTCATTAACCCATTGAATAACCTGCATCTATTCAGAGCGTGTTAATCTTTCAATTACAATTACAAAGTCTGTGAGTAATTTGACATTAAATACTATTTTAAACATTTTCATGACGAAGCGGGTCAAAACTGGCCTCTGTAGTGATCTTTGGGAATGTACATTTGCAGGCCAAGAGAAGATTATTTTTGAATATTTCCCGAGCCCGTCATTCCAGTGAGAAATCTTAAAACATAGTATTATCTTGGCCTGCAAATGAAAATGTTATAAGTAAATGTTTTAATTTTTTGACCAAATATAGTCATTTAAAGGCGTAAAATTAACAGTGATACTGATCTCGAGCATGCTCGTGGGAATAGGGATGCTGGTATATGCGGACATCTAACAGCATGGGTATTCACTAGGCATGCGCGGGCTGCGC
Organism: Chaetoderma sp. LZ-2023a; assembly: GCA_034401795.1. NCBI lineage: Eukaryota > Metazoa > Mollusca > Caudofoveata > Chaetodermatida > Chaetodermatidae > Chaetoderma > Chaetoderma sp. LZ-2023a. The sequence goes on along the minus strand of CM067363.1, from coordinate 28,359,321 downwards.
TGCAAATATTGCTTCACTCATTAATTACATTTTCCGTGGACCTTTTCGGTTTATCCATCTCCTCATATGACGTCATAATCAACTACGTGACGTGTATGATGACGTCATAATAACTTACAGCGTGAATGACTCTATTTAGTCCGTCTTAAGCACTTATTAGTACAATACGTTGTACGAATTGTATGTCTTTGCTATTTAATAAACATGCTGTTGAATATTTTGAAACGAATTTGACTGGACGCTGTTGCTGCCATAGTTTAACATATTTCAACCGCTTACATGTATAGTTTGGTGGAAATTGATAGTCAAGGAGTTCAGTGATCATCAACCCCAAAACGGCGAAGTGTTGACGGAGTTTAGCTAGAGTTAAAAAATCTTCTTCTCCGAAACCGCTAGAGGAATTGATTCAAAACTCATAACACAGTATCTGTGGCAACGGTAAACCCAAGTTTGTTCAAGGCAACCTGATTGGCCGATATGCTTGGCGACCATCTTGGATGACCTAGTTTTCGCGAAAACGACTTCTTCTCCTGAACCGCTGAAGAGATAGAGCTGAAATTTTGGAAATATGCTTAGAGACCAAGGGCCTTTCAAGTTTGTTCAAGAGAAGTTTGTTCGTTAAAAAACATTGCCGCCATCAACCAATGAAAATTTAGCGTTTCTTGGTCATATTGGCTTTTTTGTATTTGATGTATTTTGATGGCAAAAATTGCTTTTTATGTGCGTATCAGTGTGGCCAGTTCAGATATCCCACTTTCGAGACTGTCAGATAAACGGTTTTCCTGCGATCTTGGTTTGTTCTCCGCCATCGTCTCCCATAGTAAAGCAATGGGCCCATACTAAGGCAATGGGCCGATTTGAATTATGTTTTGGCAGGAAGTATCAGTATGGCATAGAGATGTAATTTTCTTCAAACGAAGACGATCGGCCAATTTGGCCGGTGGCCATCTTGGATTTTGGCTGATTTTTAGGAATGTATTTAAAAATCTCCAAAACCGTTCGAGGGATCAATTCAGACCTCATGAAATATGATCCATGGTAAGAGCTGACCAAAGTTTGCTCAAGGGAACTTGATTGACTAAATGGTTCAGCGGTCATCTTGGATGACCTCGTTTTCGCAAAAACGGCTCCTTCCCCAGAATCGCTGAAGTGTTCAGGCCGAAATTTGTAATATATGATTAAGGACTAAGGGCCATTAAAGTTTGTTCAAGAGAAGTTGATCCGTAAAAAAACCTGGCCGATTTAAAATGTCTTTAAAAATCTTCTCCAAAACCGCTTTGGGGGATCAATTCAAAACGCATCAAATATCATCTAGGGCAAGAGCTGCACCAAGTTTGTTCATGGGAACTTGATTGGCCAAATGGTTTGCTGACCATCTTGGATGATCACATTTTTGCCAAAATGACTCCAGAACCACTGAGCGGATTGGGGCGAAATTTCGGAGATATGATTAGGCACTGAGTGCCATTAAAGTTTTTCAAGGGAAGGTGCTACGTCAGAAACATGGCTGCAGTGGCCCAATCGAAAAAGCATGTTTGGCGGCCATATTAGACCTGCAAAAATATCCACCAACTCATTTAGAAGACAACAGAGCCACTCACCAACAATTGTGACAAAAATGCGTAATGCTCCAGGTGAGCGACACAGGCTCATTAGGCCTCTTGTTACGTCACGTGCTTCTGTTCATGGTCGGTTCACAAGGAGAAATGTCGACGCCACTGGCACCAATCTATATGGGAAAATGGCCACTTGACACCTCAATTCAAATAGCCTCACATGATTTAAGATAATTACATTGTATGATTAAGATACGTGAATTCCGTCATACTATGTGTGATCTTGTCTGGACATTAATGAACTCATGAGTGTAAACATCTCACCAGAAATATTACATGTCATAGAACTTTGTTCATGCATAGATAGGCATTAAGCAAATTGGCATAAACACAAACTAAGAAAATAATGCATATAAAATATTAGTGATCCTATTTTATGAACTGCAATCGTGTGTATCCAAAACATGTGTCTTTTAGATGTATGGTTTTCATTATAGAGGTTGCTCATATGTGGATATGTGTATAAAATAAAACAAGAGTGTGTCTGAGACGCCGCTGTCCCATTCGCACGCTCTCTCTCTCTCTCTCTCTCTCTCTCTCTCTCTCTCGATGCGTTCGGTTTAAGGCCTCAGTCAGCTGCAGAAGGACGTGCTCACTTAGTCTATGCGAGAACCTCTTCCCTCACAGGGTAAGGTGAGCCTTCCACTCAGAGTCTAGATCGCCCTGCACGACATCAAAAAGTGCTTGATGCGGTACGATAAGTGACCCGCACAGTTTCAGAGGCACGAACAGGCGCGAATAACTAACTGAGGAAACAGCTTAGTGGAGCCTTTGCCGAGTCGGGGCGCTAAGAAGACACTTCGAGCTTGGAAAAGATTTCAGCGATGCAGCAGTTATCTGGTTCAGTTGCTCAGAACCGGGGTTAACCGCTAGACCAAGTAACTACCTAAAAGGTTTATCCTGACCGCTGGCCAAGTAGTCTCAAAATGAACAAACTTAGTGCCAACTAGGAGCGGCTTCGTCGCTCGTGTCGACAGGTTTAGCCTAATGGGACATGTTTGAAGATTCTCAGTGTGGTGGCGCGAAAGTTTAAACTAATGGATCTCCATAAAAAATATACCCTTAGAATACGGGTCGCATGACCTGTTGGTTGGCGTAAAAGATGTTGGAGGCTGGTCGTAGCTTCTAGAATGGGAAATGTCCGCAGGGAATGGCCATACGTAGCGTGAATCAGTATTGTGCTGTCGAAGTCGGGTGGTAGCGAGAGAGCCTACAAGTTCTGTTTCTCATTATCTCTCAGCGAATGGGAAACTTTCCTTAGTGAACAACAGACTATCGGGGGTCGTTCTTATACTCCCAGTAGTATCCATAGAGTTTAGCTAGAGTCAGCAAGTTTAATGGTGAGTTATGTTTCAAGTTATTTTCTCTCAGGGAATGTCTGGGTATCCCGTATTTATAAGTCGCTCCTTTTCCGTTTTGACCTGGCATTATCGTGGTGAGGAAGCGGAAAGCTCAAGCTTTCCAGAGGTACCAAACATTATCGGAAACTTGTATGATCATGGCCATTACGTGAGGAAGAAGTCGTTCAAAGATCGTATGTGCAGGCTAAAAGTGTCCACTCAGCCATGAAGCCCGTTAGAAAGAAATCCCTGTCTATTACGGTGGTACTCACAATGGTCTGGCGCATGTGCAGAGAGGGTAAATCGTGTCTTATCGGTGTCTACCATCGTGCATGCTTTTGGCACTGGGTTGGCTTGTCCCGTTTACCGATCACACAAGAGAAATCAGAGATTACAGATCCTCGCCCTCCATTTTTTGTCGCATTGTAAGCAGTTTTCGGGTTTTCCGGATTTTTCGAATTTTCTGGATTTTTCTTTATTTTCCAGATTTCTCTGGATCACGGATACAGTTGTGGACTTCTACGGTATGATCGCACCCTTTGTTGTGTTAAGATTTGAGCAAAATCGGATCAGTAGTTTCCTAAATATCCATAGATCCAGAATAGATCTAGAATATAATCTGAATCGTTCCAGGTTCCGGATGTGGATCACGACCACCGTCTGAAAATCCTCTTGCATGGCAAGTTCCCTGTGTTTAAATTTGATCTATGTTGTATCCGTAATTTTTTAGATAGTGGATGGATGTACACACAGACACACAGACCGACAGACAGACCCGATCACAAAAACCTCTTCCTCTTACTGGGCACACACACACACACGCACGCACGCACGCACGCACGCACGCACGCACGCACGCACGCACGCACGCACGCACGCACGCACGCACGCACGCACGCACGCACGCACGCACGCACGCACGCACGCACGCACGCACGCACACATGAACACACTCACGGACGCACGCACAAACACAAAACACACGCACACGTACACGCACACGCGCAGACACAGGGGCACAGACACAGGGGCATTCCCAGGTACACGCACGCGCACACGCGCACAGACAAACACAAACACACACACACGCACGCACGCACGCAACCACACACACACACACACACGCACACACGAACAGATGCGCACACAGACGTACGCGCACACATGCACGCACGCACGCACGCACGCACGCGCACACTCACGCACGCACCCATGTACGCACGCACGCTCGCGCACACACGCACGCACCCATGTACGCACACACGAACAGATGCGCACACAGACGTACGCGCACACACGCACGCACGCACGCACGCACGCACGCACGCGCACACTCACGCACGCACGCATGTACGCACGCACGCTCGCGCACGCACGCACGCACGCACGCACGCACGCACGCACGCACGCACGCACGCACGCACGCACGCACGCACGCACGCACGCACGCACGCACGCACGCACGCACACACACACAGTTTGACTATTAAAGGGTTAAGTTGACACATGAGGGTTTAAAGTTGTTGCTGAACGAATAAACACCCCACCCCTCACCCCACCCCACCCCACCCCCATTTGTATTATATAATATGACAATTGTTTAACCACGTGACACAGATAGACTGAAGTACCATTTATGTTGTAATCTATATCCATTTGATCATTTACAAACTAAATTGACCGGGGTCCTTTCACATTGATTTTCAATTTCCCAAAACTTACCTGTGCAATTGTTTTCAAATTAATATGATGTACCTCCGAAATCACATGCATAATACAAGCACATACAAATATAAACCTCTCCATCATATGTTTCAAAATATTAAAGTCAGTTAGCCGGACTTGACCGCCAATTTGTCCTAGCAAATGGTATGTATTAACTTTGGCTCAGGTATTAACTTTGCTCGCTCGATAATGCCCTGCCTAATATTGTGATATTAATGTGATCAAATCTCGATATATCAATACATCATATGCTACAACATCCCTAAGGGTCTTCTTAAGACAATCGCTTTACGTAAAATATGATCAGCGCTTAAGATCTTATTCAGTCATTTAACAATCTGCCCGGATAAGATAGGGGTGGGGTGGGGGTGGGGGCAGGGAGTGGGGGTTGGGGTTGTGGGGGGGGGGCGGTTGTAGGGTGTCGTTCCAAAAAACACCTAATATATCAGTAACAATTCAATGCATGTTCTCTGGAAGCTAATTTAATTGAAAGTGCTTGCAATGACATTCCTTTCACAATATTCAACATCTTATCCGCATTATTTTTGTGGGAAATTTCCATTGTGGGCCATCTTGAAAACTTGAAAGTACTAAGAATAGCGTATCAGTTATCACGTAATCCTAGCATACGATTTGATCCAAGATGACAGGAACAGTATTGAAATATGCCAAAGTAAAACACCCCAATGGCATTGATCCCTTATGCATTATGCATACCGTGTCATTGACGGATGTCAAGAAAATAGGACGCCTAAAACCCTGTTTCACATCTTCATATATAATTCCCGTAAGAAACTGAAACGGATTAACTCGTCTTACAGCACAAGCACAGTAGAATGGACCTTTGCACTTTATCCATCCATCATATGACGTCATAATCAACTATGTGACGCGTAGAATGACATCATAGTGAATGACGTCATTATGACGTCACGAATGACGTAGATAAGTACGTCATGAACGCGTATTTGAAGACGGACTATATGTTGTTATAAGAATTGTATGGCTTTACCATTTAATAAATTATCTGTTGAATATTTTGAAACTAATTTGACTGGGCGCTGTTGTTGCCATGGGCAGCAACAGCACCCAGTGAAATTAATTTTAAAATATTCAACAGCTTACCTGTATAGTTTTCAGGAAATTTATGTTTAGGATATTCGGGGATCGATCAATCTCAACACCGCGAAGTGTGGGTGGAGCTTAGCTAGAGGTGGGCGGGGTATAGCTAAAACCGGAAAGGTCCATTCAGAGAGGTAATCTTTGCTCTCATCATTTTTACTTCCGACATTGTATGAATTTAATATAGATTTTTGCACCAGCCTGGCTAAAATGCCTGGTGAACATGTATTAATTTGCGCAGTTGTTATTATTTGCTAATATAATTAAGTCTAGTTAAGCTGCTGCGTGCTGCCTTACATTTGAAATTGATAAATTGTCATGACTACTATTGATCAACGACCATGCACTCTCAGACATACCGGTAGATGCTTTAGACACCCATCTTGGCATAAATCATAATATCTTCTAGTAGCGTAAGAGGTGACGGTTCCTGTAAAATTAAACATACTCGCCATACCATTTCTAGCGGTGAGATGAGTACAATCAGGTCTATGCCATTTCGTTTAGCATCTCTTTCTGTCAACAGGGCATCAAAGCACTCAAAATTCTACTTATATCAATTAACCCGTTAATGATCTTTCAAGAAAATTATAATTTTGACAATAAAATGTACAAAAGTAACTTTCTGTTGTCGTGCAAATAAACATCACTCAAAACCACTACAGGTGCTGATTTTTGGCCGGCTTGACCGTGAAAATCCAGTCTTCCTTAGCTAGTGTCTATTTGCCTGCTGAGAGAAGACTATTACAAAAAATAGCATTGGAGTGGCTGGCTCGATTACCGAGCCAGTCATTCCAGTGGTAAATTTTCAAAACTCATATTCTCTTGAATGATAAAATTGACATTCCTCAAGACAACTGCATAGTCCGTTTATGTGGGTCTCGACCATTAAAGCGCTAAGCCAACGCAAGAGGATCTAACGAAAGCAATGTCTCCTTCAGTAAATACGTTTTATTGAAATGATTCAATCCAGCTGATACAAATTCGGCAAGCGACCTAGTGCGTACTGGATATATGTTTATATCATGGCAGGAGGGAGATAACATAAGAGTACAGTCTTCCCAAAATGTTCAGTTTTCAATCCAATATATGCAGTGATTATGGTGATTATATGCAGTTAAAACGTTGTCATATTGAACCTGCTGTGCAGGTAAATCACTCTCCTATAAACCATGTTGAACATTTCGAAACTAATTTGGCTGGGAGATGATGCTGCCATAGGCGTGTGCTTTAATACCATAGGCAGTAACAGTACACAGGCAAATTACATTCAAAATATTCCATAGCTGAGCTATATAGCATGGTAGAAAATGAATAAAATAGAAAAATTTGTCAATCAACTAATTATCTACATCTACTTACAGATCTGCAGGAGATGCCATCTGAGAGCATCTAGGTCTAACCACTCTTGTGTCAACGTAACTCTATAATGATCAAACTGACCAAAAACAACTTTGCACTGGTCTTCAAATATGGATATTTCAAAGGCCTAGAGAAGACAACTTTTGAATATTTACCACTAGAATGACTGGCTCGGTAACCGAGCCAGTCATTCTAGTGATAAATTTTCAAAAATACTCTATTCTCGGCCCGCAGATAGACACTGGCTAAGTAAAAACTATAATTTTCTTTACCATTACCCCTTTACAGAAAACTAGTGGCCATAAAATTGTTTAATTGATATATCAAGTAGTATGTTGAGCACTTTGAGGCACTGTTGACACAAAGGGGATTGACGCCTGACCCCCATATTCAGTGATCAATTGTTCTTATTTTATACCCTGCATCATGGTGGTAGCTATTTATGCAGTTACGGGTTATATTTTTAGTATGTAGGAAGTTGGTTATAGCGGGATATCTGATTATCAACGGCAATTTAATGGATCTTTCCAGTTTTAGCTATGCCCCGCCTACCTCTAGCTAAGCTCCACACACACACACACCGCCTTGTTGGGATTGATCGATTCCCGAATGCTCAAACTATCAATTTTCTGAAAACTATACAGGTAAGCTGTTTTTGCAACTAATTTAGCCGAGTTCTGTTGTTGCTTATATGGTCGCTACAGCGCCCGGTCAAATTAGTTGCAAAATATTCAACAGAATATTTATTAAATAGTAAAGACATACAATTCGTATAACAACTCATAGCCCGTCTTCAAATATGCGTTCGTGACGTACTTATCTACGTCATCCATGACGTCATAATGACGTCATTTATTATGATGGCATTCTACAGTTCACGTAGTTGATTATGACGTCATATGTCGGATGGATACAGTGGAAAGGGCCATTCGATATAGCTATCGTGTCTTGTTATTGACTTATTGCGGAATTCCATATCCAGCATCCGTTTAATTTACACATCCAGACGAAGAGATCTCTTTTGGTTGCGACAGCAACGACTTTATGTCAAATTTGTTTTCAAAGTAATCCCAAATGACTAGTAGTATGCGTGTGGTGTATCTAGATATTCATTGGCATGTGCCCCGTGGATGGATGGACGATTAATGGCTGTGTTTTATTGAGAGCCTGGATACATATTGGGGAATTTTGATTCGCATTCAGGAGCGTTATTCTCGTTAATTGGCAATAATATAATATTGTAATATAAAATCAAGTTTTTATTGGCTAGAGGTATTTTCTATTGCCGTGTTTATTATTGGTTGTACCCGGGTTTATTCATCGATGGACGCCAGTAGACTGTTTGCGGCTGATGGATTATATACTATTTCGAGACCTAGTGGTGCTGCTTGAATGAGTGCGCACACTTCTTCACATTCTAAATTACGCATCTTGACTGTAAGTTTCTAAATTTCTGAAAGAACTACCGAGTACGATCTGTCAGTTAAGCATATGTTTCATTATCCAACTGACGCCACTTCGATTGGCGTAATTCCAACTGACGCGACGTGATGTTACAGTCAGATGGCCAAATTGCAGCCTTCAGGTTTTTTTATTCGGAGTAAATCTAGAAAAAGAGGACACCCGTTTATTTAATATGACTAATATTCCAAGTTGCGGAGACATGTGCGCTTTAATACCTGGTCTTGGTAAGAGCCATAATACGTTTAGGGTACGGACCTTTCCATTTCTAGCTTTGCCACGCCCATCTCTAGCTAAGCTCCACCCACACCTCGCTCGTGTTGGGATCGAGCGATTTATGAACTCTCTGACTCTCAATTTCCAGAAAACTATACAGGTAAGCTATTGCATATTTTGTAACTATGGCAGCAACAGCGCCCAGTCAAATTAGTTTCAAAATATTCAACAGCATACTTATTAAATAGTAGAGACATACACTTCATACAACGTGTCAAACTGTTAAGTGTTAAAGACGGGCCATATAGAATCATTTATGACTTAATGATTATGACGTCATCCTACACACCCCCCTTAGCTGATTATGACGTCATATGACGTCAGATTAATAGATGGATACTCTGAAAAGGTGAAATCCTTTCTTATTGTGCGTGCGGGCGTGTGTGTGTGCGTGTACCGATGAACCCGTGTTTCTCCTTGTTTAATGGGGACTGCAGGCCCGCCTACATAAAAAGAAAGTATATATAAAGTATATATAAAGAAAGCCAGCAAGGCTAATTTGTGTGTTCGTACTTATTTAGATTTAGCTACGTCAAGGTCAACCCTTTATTGCAAACTCGATGTCAGCATACTAATTAGCCATATGTTTTTGCAATTCTACTCATAACAGAAGTTATATAATGAGGAGATGAGTAGTTCCTTCGAATTTTATCCGCACACATTACACCATCAGCACCATTCTTAACTTATTAATAACATCTTCTTAACCCCTCGTGTGGCAACTTAATCTTTTAATGGTCAAACTGACCAAAACAACTCTGCAGTGGTCTTGAGACATGATTACTTGATAGACCGAGAGAAGAATATTTTTTGAATATTTCCCACTGTAATCACTGGCTCGGTAACCGAGCCAATCATTCAAGTGGTCAATTTTCAAAAATACTCTTCTTTCGACCTGCAGATAGACACTGGCAAAGCAAAAACTTAAATTCTCTTTACCATTATCCCTTTGAATGTCAAACCGGTGAAAGAAATTCAGTGGTCAATTTTCAAAAACAATCTAAAATTAAAATATCTTGAAAAATATTGACCATCAACATGTTTAATTGATATATCAAGTAGTATTTTGAGCGCCTTGAGGCGCCCTTGACACAGGAGTGGTTACTGCAAGGTGCGGCATTGTCTCATATACAGACCACACTTTGCTCCATTCTTCTGATATACAACCTACACCGTTAGCATTATTGATGCGCTTAGCACACCGTGAACCATTCTACTGATAGACAGACGACATCATGAACCATTCTCCTGATAGATAGATAGATCACATCGTGAACCATTCCACTGATAGAAAGACCACATCGTGAACAATTCTACAGCTAGACAAATCACACGGTGAACCATTCTACTGACAGACAGATCATATCGGGGACCGTTGTACTGATAGAAAGACCACACCTTGAACCATTCTACTAGCAGGCAGACTCTGTCGTGAACCATTCTACTGATAGACAGACAACACTGTGAACTAGTCTGCTGATACACAGATCACACGTTGAACCATTCTACTGTTACACAGACCACACCGGGAAACATTCTACTGATAGACAGACTGTACCATGCACCATTTTACTGATAGACAGACAACATTGTGGACCATTCTCCCTATACACAGACCACACCATGAACCATTTTATTGATAGGCTACTGACAAACAGACCACACCGTGAACCATTATACTGATAGACAGACCACACTGTGGACCATTCTACTGTTACACAGACCACACCAGGAAACATTCTACTGATAGACAGACAACACTGTGAACCATTCTACTTGTACACAGACCATACCATGAACCATTATACTGGTACTTCAAGAATTCATTGTACGACCAGATCCAAGTACACGCCAGGTATTGAGCCAGATGGCAAACTCGGTACTCCAACCAGCAGTAGACTATGGGCGATCTTGTTATTGCAATATACCACTATGGATACCATCTCATTAGCAGATCAGAGACACGATCGTTTCACCCGAGCCGGGTCCTCGGTAATTAGCACGAATTGGTTATCATTATCTACTGATGTCCCGAATGTGAGCCTAAGCGAGCCATTACCATAAGTGTTGCCCCATACGGTACGCAATACGGCTCGTGCAGAACAGGCCGCTTTGAGGCAAGACACTACATATGATCTTATTAATTAGAGATAGTTAAGCTTCGGCGACCAAGCCCATTCACTGTTCTTTTTTGTTAGATCTATCGATATTTCAAAGGCTAGACTAAAATTGGTGCAGTACACGGTGGACGTTGACATGTAATTAATATTAACACATACGTCACTTGTTAGTCAGATTTCCTGCCTCTTCTCATCTTACCCGTTATGCTATGACACACGTATATGACCAGACGTAAACTGATCTGTCAATCGACATACATCTTTTCATGAATACTTATATCGATCTATCCTTATTCATGTATGATACAAATAGACAGAATCTATTTTTTGTAAATAACAAAATATCTAGTTAAACGTCAATATTCCATGATGTATGGGTTAAAGTAGCCTTTATCGACCATTCAAATATAGAACCTTAGCCGAGATTACTCAACGTTTGTATCTAAACATCACATTGTTATTTGCCGCAAATGAATGTCTTTGTAATCGTATTTCCTCAAAGTCGTACTCTCTCTCATCCTATCCATTAAAATAATATGATCGAATATATGAGCCAGCATCTTATATCGATGAGGCTAATTAATACGTACGTGGTGAGATTACTACGATTAACCCCTTAACACATGGCATACCACTGTCTGAAATTCATATCAAACATAGACTAGGATGTTGCATATGTTGATACTAATTCGACTGGAAACTGTTCCTTCATAGGCAGTAATCGCTTCCTGTCATATTATGCTCAAGACAGTCAAAATTCTATTCATTTCATCAAACAGAATTTGACGTTTCTGATAAGCAAGGGATAAAAGTTTAAGCCTTAATTTGCCTCATATTACGAATCTTATATCGCTTGTCCTACTGTCACTCAATGCTGGCGAAAGTGCTATCTGGAGCATATGATTGTCACAGCTATATCATTGTGCGTTGCTGCCTTTACAAAGGTGTGGTGCCATCTGATCTGTCTCTCAGGTATTGACGTCATGATTACATTAGGCTACTTATTAGCTGACGTCACAATTACGTGACGTACGACCTATACCAAAGTGGCAATGTAAGTGTCTGAATTGCATGGCTTTTGTGAATTTACAATTTAATAGATATTATGTTTAATATTTTGAAACCATTATTTGCAGCACCATCTCTGCGCCAAAATTATCTTCAAATGAATTCAACAAGTTACTTGTATATCTACCTTAACATTGTTATTCTAAAAAATTCGGTGTCAAATTCAGTGAATATGCGAGCACAAAGTTGGCGGAGCTCAGCTCCTAATAGGCGGGATAAAGCTAGAAATGGATTCCTCTATTTGTTAGTGGGTATCCATACACGTGTGATAATGGTTCGTTCCAGTTTCAGCTGTGTCTCGCCCCTCTTTAGCTAAGCTCTACCCACATTTCGCCACGATAAAATCGATCGATCCCTAAACTTCTTGACTATCACGCTCCGGAAAACTATACAGGTAAGCTATTAAATAGTTTTAAACTAGTTTGACTGGGTGTTGTTGCTGACTATGTCAGAGACAGCACCCAGTCAAATTAGTTTCAGAATATTCAACAGCGTCTTTATTAAATAGTAAAGGTATGCAATTCGTACAACACTTAGTCCGTCATCAATTAAGCGCTCTTGGCGAACATATCAACGCCATTCCTGACGTCATTAATAAAGATGCCATACTAAACATCATGTAGTTGGTAATGACGTCAAATGATGAACGGACAACATGGAACTGTCCATTATTCGACTAACACACTAATGTTGCTGCTTGACAAGCAAATTATATCAAAATATTTCAGTAACTAATTGGTAGATCTTTCAGATAATTAATATGGCTTTAGTTGTTTAACTGAATAATCTTCTATCGTTCATCTGAATGTTGTGTATGATACCTACGAACTGGTGCTTGCATAATCTGACTATCAGCTAGCATGATGGGGTCTATATGTAACCCATAAGCTCCCAGTTATGCAACATGCTCATTTCTAGGGGAATAGGTGCTGACACTATTTTACCAGGAGCCGTGGTTTTAGCCACACTTGAACGTCTTAAACGTCCATCATGTGACATCACAAAATACTCTCAATGCCAAATCTTTATCTTCAGTGAAGGAAACAAAGAAATGTTAGCTCGAATATATACGATAATAGTTATTGAATAATTATGGATGTAGATGAAAGTGAATTAAATATGAATGGAAACGCAATGATAATGACTATGATAAGAGGATGACATGATTCCTGATAATGATGCCGATAAGATGATGCGATAATGATATTGATATACTATTGATACTAACGATAATATGGTGATTACTATAGGCAGTCAAAAAGTATTTAAACAATAAATTCTATTTGCTGTATCGTATTGTATGAACTGTTGTAATGTATATGGTTGTCAATAATACATATAGTTTATGTTCGATTACGCATTCCCGGGGATTAAGGAAATACACTACTTTCGGGGATCCGCGAAATAGTTAATCCACAATGCATGCAATCCAGAAAATAGGAGATCCACGAATCCCCGACCCAAAGTAGTGACACAACTGTTTAGGGCACTCCGATACCGTACGCATTCCTACGACCCATAGTAGTAGCACGCACACAGGTGACTGCGATTACACCTTAATACATGTGATAGTTCTTTTCATCGCACACAGTACTCCGACATTACACAAAGGTGATAATTCTCATCACAACCAGGTGGGTGGTAATGCAATGAAACGAGTGTGATAGTTCAACTCATCACAGGCGGTTGGTAATTCAACAATCGGTGATTGATTTTGATTGATGATACACGCAAGTGTGATAAGTATCAATATCACACATAGACGAGCGGTAATGCAACAAGTGTCACGATTCCACAATGAGTACTGATGTATAACTGTGACAGTTCATTTTGTCGCTCTAGCAACGATAGTCGATTATATTTTGGTCTGTTTGCATGTTGTGCAAATCAACTCAACTGTATGTCTACTGTTCACTAACTTAATTGTAGGCCTGTTTGGCAACAATGTAACATTTTTCTAAAACGTATTTATTTACTTGGCAAATCAACAGCGCAAACTCTTTGTGTGAGTCTGTCTGGGCCAACACACACTCCTCACTTCCCTACAATCCACACAGCTTCTCTCCAAAATTCACTTCACTCGTCCAATGTATCAATTTCAACCAACTTTTTCCCCCTCAAACAGGACCCGCTCATCAGTCGCAATCAGAATCCAAACACGTGGCTCCAATTAACCAGTCAAATCACAAACCATATCACCAATAAATAAGACACAGTTCAAATAGAATATGCAGGACTCCCATACACCACCCACATGAAAGAATGCCAACGACCGACCACCTACCATACCAAATGGCGTTGACTAGTTTTTATCTACGGGAACTTAAAAAAAGCAGCGCTTGGCGATAAGTTATTGGTTTGGTCCAGTATATGCGGCATTTATTGTGTCTAATTGGCACAGTGTCTCAGATCTTCTATCAACATTGTCAGCTGTGTTTACACTTTTACACGCAGCCACCCGCATCATTTCAATTTCCGCACTCATTAGCCAAACCGTTATCCGAGTCAGCCAGGCATAGTCACAATTCCACCTGCACATTAAATGCCATTAAACAAAGCCTTCACCACTGATCTCTCATACACACCCACAGGCAAAAACACACCAACAACTATTGACCAGAATGTTATTTTAAAATAATCAAAGGCAAAATTATTATAAAATGACCAACAAAATCATAGTTACATCTGTAATAATAATGCATAATATATATCTTACTTCTAAGATTTGTGCTCCATTATTGAACTATAAAAGAATTAATAGCATCGAACAGAGAAAATAAGCTAATGCATGCTATTGAATATCTCAGACTATACACGCGTCCACGTTACTACGTCAACGTCATAATGTTTCAAATGCAAATTTTAATGATTTCAGTGAGGATACAATTAAATAGACCAATAGCGCACACAACAATGTCCCGGCGAACATTAAAACCAGGACATCAGCGCACATGCATACGTAATGCAAATAATACCTTCCACAAGGGGTCCAGAGGCAGCGCTTGGAATATAGTGTTATGCCGTCTAACCTGTCTGTAGCGGAAACCTGCTTTGGCGTGGTCAAAATATGGTCACCAGACCACCCCTCTTAATGGCCCACCATCATTTCACAGTTCACAGTATATTTACCATAGCAAATGAGTTACATTATGCGACCTCCTGGTGTTAGTGACCACATTTTAACGGCCCATACAGTGACCATTATGGATAGGTTTGTCTGTGTTATTGGGTATATCAGATTCAACAACGTATCCTCGATTTTAAATTACCCACTTCATTTCTCTCCATGTAGATCATTTGCGTTTGCGTTTGAGTAATAGCAGAATGGCCATCTGCTGGATAGTCAAGAAACACCTCACACACGCACACGCAGACGCACACGCACATGTACATGCACGCAAGCACACACAAACGTACATAAGCACGCATGCACACACGCGCGCACCCGCGCCCGTTCACGCGCATACACATGTACGGATATGTCACAAGCCAAATATGTAATATTAAGAGGATTAAACTAAAATTAAATTAATATTAAGACTACGTTATATATACATTTATTTATATTATCTAAAACATATATGAAATGGTTATTTACAAGAATATAAGGGACCTTTTGATTGTCTCTCATTGCATTCCACTGGATGGCATAAATCAGCTATAGCCGTTAACCAGTGCACCAGTTGGATACATTCTTAGGCACAGAGGCATACGTAGGATCTAAGTTAATTAGTAGGCTACTCTATCAATTTATATGACTGGTAGAATACCGTTTTGAGAGACATTTCTCGACAAAATTTAATATGTAACCATCGTTTTAAGACACTGAAATATAAAACTTGGTATAATCATTCAGAGACGAGCAGTTGGTGAATGTCTCTAGAGTATTAAATATGAACTACCTGCCAATATCATAGGTCTAGCGGTAGAGAAGCAAATGTATTTCATCTTCAATACAGCCAGTTTTGTAAATTTCACAGATCCTCTGCTCAATTGGTTCTATTGGCCTATGGTGCCTGCCCAACTCAACTTGAAGACTATGTGCACTAATTCTAATCCTGGTGAATTCTTAGCGTTGTACAAAGTTGTGGGTACTGCTCAAGTAATTTTCAAATTTAAAATCTGATTTGAATAGCCCATATAAAAGCAATTTTGAATCACTATTGTGAAGATTGGCTAACCAGTGATTTACATATCTAGACTGCATTGAATACGTCAATATTCTTGCGTCAGAATTAGGGAAACCGGAACCCTGATTATTCCAACTATGGGCTGAGCCAAAATTAGCACACAGCTCCTTAATATAAAAGGACCAGTTTAAAATGGTAGAGGCGCTAGAGAAAGATCCTGAGTACGCCTGCTGAATGATGTATGTTATATCTAGTGCACACATCCTGAACCAGAATTTAATAGCATGCGCTAAACAAAGTATCAGGACAGCGTGCTGGTCTAGTTCACCACGAACAGCGCCATGTGTAGCTTTTCTATTGGTGCCAAAGAGGAATTTAACAAATTTAATAGAAACACGCTCCGCTTGTATGATGTCACAAGTAAGTTTAAAGCCATGACGATTGCGTCCCTTGAGATTATAATGGCTCCAAATTTCACAGCAGTACATTGAAATAGGTGAGATTAGTAGTTGGTAGAGAATGAGAGCTGTGGAAATGTTAGTCTTGACATTGATTTGTTTAAGTTTAAAGGACGCTCACATGCTGTTAAAAAAATAACCAGACGCAGTCAACGTGATACCTAGCTAGCAATAAGAATGACCAGATTCAATGATTTTATCATTGTTCATAAAAGTATGATGTTTTATTAATTTGCCACCTTTATTAAAAATAATAACATTCGTTTTGGAAAGGTTGACATCCAAACCCCATTTACCGCAGTATTCAGTCATATGATTGAGTGAGCTTTGTAAGTCAGTATGCGGTTTAGAGTACAAGGTCGTCAACATATAGTAGACAATTCAAGGTTGCCACACCTAGCAAAACAGTGTCACACTGTTGGCAAACTATTTCTGGCAGGTCACGTACGTAAAGATTAAAAAGTGGCGGAGGCAATACACAACCTTGTTTAAGATCAGCGGTAGATTGAAAACTATCACTATGACAATTATTAAATTTGATAGAATATGATACATCGGAGTAGAGGCTTTATAGAGTAGATAAGAAATGTCCACCAATATCGGATAACAAGAGCTTATACATCAATGCATTTCTAGAAATGGAATCAAAAGCAGGTTTAAAATTTTTAAAAAGCAACAATATAAATATTGCTTAGGACATTTAGAATATTTTTCGATCAATGTTCTAAGGCAAGGATGTGGTCCGATGTGCGACTGTCTTTCTTAAAACCAATCAGGTTGTGTATAGTAGCAAATTCATGCATTCTGTTGTGAGGAATAGTACAAAACAACTTGGATATGTTACTGCCTACGGCAATGCCTCGATAGTTGGCAGCAATATATTTATCCCCCTTCTTATCAGTATGCAGTGGAGTCAAGAAGTTGCAACGGCATGCGCTGGGAAATGTACCGTTGGCAAGTATAGTATTAAAAATTAAGCGCACATTAGGCGCGATCTGACACTATCCAATTTTGAGCATTTCATTTAGAATGCGGTCTGGGCCACAAGATTCGCAATTTTTTAGCCTTGTAATCGCTGTAGTGTTCTCCTGAATTGAAATAGATTTATTCAACTCATTGAAAACTTTACCTTTATTAGAGTTGATATACTCATCCACAAATGAAAATGATTTAGTTTTAGATACGGGTCTGTTATTGGTAAGTTGGGAAAAATGAGAGACAAATTCACCCATTGATACAGGTTTAGAACAACCCGCCACAAAGCCTTTTAGTTTATTAAGAAGTGTCCAGTAGGACTGGGAATTTCTATCAAGCTAGATTTCAAGCTGGCTTAGAATACCTTGTTGAAGTTGAGTTTTCTTTCTGTCAAGCAGTTGATTTTGGTCAGTTTGACCATTAAAGGGTTAAGCGGACATAAGCTGGGTTAATCATCCATACATCATCAATCAATAAGCAAACTCTCCTCTTAATCTCAAACACAAACGTCACATTTGTTCATCATAATCATACCAGGAAATATAACAGGGTAACACAAAGGAAAGCGCTGTGTCTACCAAACTATCAATTACTTATCTATTGTGGCATACGCGTAGATATCACCGTACATACAGAGACACTCTATTAAGAACTGGTCATTAGACCTCCTGCCTTAAACAACCACCATCTGTGTTGCCTCTAATAACATATCCTATGATGTATGATCTGTATCAAGATAGCACCTGTTTTCAGTGACCACTTCTCCATGCACCATATGGTGGAAGCTTAAGCCACGTGTATCAATACCATTCTACGTATAAACTCAGTAGTAGCGAGAGAAATGCCGCCCTGGACTAACATTGATATAGAAAGTTTACCTTTATCAAAAGGTGGATTAAGCAACGTTCCGATTTTTGATTGTATGATTAACTCACTTCAGTGTGACATAAACACCGTTCAGTCAGTAATATTTTCAAAATGTTCTTATTATTTTCCGTATCAAATTTTGTAAACACGTCAAGTTATTGATTAATCTGAAACTGTTAATTGACCCCACTGTCGTACAATTCAAATAACACCAATATTCTCCTTCACAAATGTACTATAATTTGAAATAGCTTTCGTTAAAATGATTCATAGTCATCTGTATTGCAAGCCCTGTGTGCAATATAACACTAATTGGCCTATTATACTGGTCTGCGTAGAAGCATAGTTGCTGTTTCACACGTTCTTAAATACACATAGATTTATACAACAATACTAGATATGCACCTTTCTTTCATAAACATTGCATCACACTTGACTTAGTGTGTTGCGATAAATGTATTTCAAATTGTAAGTACAATACTAAAGTACACCTTAATTGTGAAAGCCCTACGGTTGGTGTTCGGTCGTTTCAACATGTACTTCGCCTCACTTTCTTACCGTGCTGATATTTTCCGAGCACAAAAAGAGTTGCCGACGCCATTGGTACCACTCTGAATAGGCATATGGCTACTTGACACCTCAATCCAAATAGCATCTCATACTTGGATATTGAAATTAATCGACATCCATTGTATTTTGACACGTGTACAGAAGTACAGTGCATCTTCCAAGCTGCAAACACAATGTTAACGTGCAACCTAATTGCGAAGGATCTGATGTTTTAAGACGTTTCAGTTTGATTGTTTCGTCATGTACTTCATCCCACTTTCGCACTGACCTGATATACTCAGGGCATAAGAGTAACCGTCAACGCCACTGACACGCCTCTGAATGGTCAAATGGCTCCTCGACACCTCAATCCAAATAGTCTCCCATCAAGAATGATGATTGGTTGCTATGGATTTAGATGCGTGAATTTCATCATGTCATTTGTGATCTAGTCTAGGCAAGTATAATGAATACACGAGAGAACACACATCTAAAGCACAGACATCACGCCATGAATATAAAATGCAAAGGAATTTTGTCCACGAATATCTAGTGCATTAAGTAAAAGAACATAACCATAAACTAGAAAATATTCCCTGATCTCGTCTTCTGGAACAATCCTCGTGTAGTTCCACGGGTTTGCTAACTCCTCTTGTGTCAACAGTGCATCAAAGCGCTCAAAATATTACTTGATATATCAATTAAACAGTTTGATGGTCAATATATTTCAAGATATTTTAATTTTAGAAGACTATTTTTTGTAAATTTACCACTGAATTTTTCCGCAGGCTTGGCCATCAAAGGGATAATGGTAAAGAAAAATGTTTTTACTTAGCCAGTGTCTATCTGCAGGATGAGAGAAGGGTATTTTTTAATATTTACCACTAGAATGACTGGCTCGGTTACCGAGCCAGTCATTCTGGTGGTAAATATTAAAAAATACTCTTCTCTAGGCCTTTCAAATAGCTATGTCTGATGACTACTGCAAAGTTGTTTTCTAGTCAGTTTGACCATTAGACGGTTAAGTTGACACAAGAGGGGTTAGATGCATATCCATTTCATGATTGCTATTGCGCAATTCTGTAACCGTTTACAATACAGGATTATGTTAGATTTCGTTTGAGCAGTCAATAATACATTTGCGAATGTTTACAGTGTCCCTTGTGCTATACATGACAAAAATGTCACATGCAATGTGCCAGCACGTTTAACGATGCATAAATGAGGTTATATATTAATAGCCATTGTTGTCGTAAAGCTGAGGCTGCTGGAACAATCACTCCATTTCGGTTGCAATTCTTTAACCGTCTGACTGTTGAATCTTTGCAGACGACATAATCCAAGGGTTCTATCGCTGAACCTGCTAAATATTTTGATGACAATTTGACTGAATGTTGTTGGTGGCTAAGCCACCAACAACTTTCAGTCAAATTGTCTTCAAAATATTCAGGATGTTGAGAGTTATTGCGCATTGAAATTATTGTCTGGTAGCTTGCAGCCGCGAGACAGTTACTCATCTCACAACGAAGGACCGAAGATTGCAGATTGTTAAATATTTTGAAACTAGTTTGAATGAGCTCCTTTCAAATTAGTTTCCTGTATTCAACAACTTACCTATACGCTTGTCAAATTGATATTTGGTACCTCCAATATCAACGGATTAATACAACGGAGCGGTCCGATCAGTCACTCAATAATTTGCCGTCATAAACGCAAAACGCCAACAGAAGGTGTCTGAAATGTATGTCTTTTGTAAAGTTACAATTATCTCTAATTTAATACACATTCCGGCGAATATTTTGAAAATATTTTAGTGGAATCTGCTGCTGCTATAGGCAGCAACAGCCCCAAGTCAAATTAGTTTTCAAATCTTTAAATTCTTACAAGTATAGTTACTTTGACAATTCGAGTTTAGTAATTCATGGTTCAAAGTTACTAATCGATTCCAGGACGCACACATAAATTGTGAGGCCACGTGTAGTGCAGCGTAATAAATCTTAAAATATAATGATATCATTAGGCATAAATTAATATAAATTTTTATGTTGTGGAATCGAATTAGAGACACGAGTCCCTAATTCAAATTCACAACGAAAAAAAGTATATTAATTTATGTGTAATGAAATCATCATATGCTAAGATTTTTTTCGTCTCACTACATCTAGACACGCGGTTTAAGCCTCGAAAAGTAGAATTTTAACATTTTTATTTTCAGGCATTCTGGTGTGAATATGTACCTTTAAAGGTTGGTTCTTCATAGAACACAATCTTTGCATAAAATATCACATCACTTATTCTGATATTATCTTATTTGGTCATTTACCCAATCCGATCGATCCCACAACCTCTTGACGATCAATTTCCAGAAAACTATACATGGAGACCCATTTCTCTTACAATATTAAACATCTTACCCACGGTATTGTTTTGAAATTGTGATTATGGGGCATCAGACATGAACGTGTGAAAACTAGCATCCTAATGGCCCTTTCCAGTTTGATCTATGCCCCGCCCATCCATAGTTAAGCACCACCCACGCTCCTCTCGTGTTGGGATCGATTGATCCCTGAACGCCCTAACTATCAATTTCCAGAAAACTATACAGGTAAGCTGTTGAATATTTCCCAGTCAAATTAGTTTCAAAGTATTCAAACGAATGTTTATTAAATGGCAAAAACATACAATTCAATAAACATGTAGGACTATTAAGTGCTAAAGATGGACTATATAGAATCACTAATTCTACACGTCACATAGTTGATTATGACGTAAGATGATGGGTGGCTAAACTTGGAAAAGGTCCATTAAATACATAGTCCAAGTATGTTGTTCCATAGCTCTTGATTCCTAATTCGACACGTTAAACGACTTGAAGACAATAATTTAGTCCATGTTCTTTCAAGACTAATCCAAATAGAAACTAAATGTGATATTCCTTTTGAAATATTCAAATCATGCACGTATTATTGTTGGCAAACTCTGATTATGTGGACTGGGGCATCTGACGTGAAAGTGTTAAAGACTGATGTGACAATGGACCATTCCTGTTTTAGCTTTGCCCCGCCCATCTCTAGCTAAGCTCCACTCAGACCTCGCTCGTTTTGGGATCGATCGATTTCTGAACACCCTGACTATCAATTTCCAAAAAGCTACTCAGGTAAGATGTTGAATATTTTGAAACTAATTTGACTGGGTGCTGTTGCTGAAGAATTACAAAGGCATACAATTCATACAACGTGTCGGACTATTTGAGATTTGATGATGGTCTATATGGAATGCTTTGTGACGTACTGATTGTGACGTCATCATACACGCGCTGAGGTGATTATGACGTCATACGAGGTCAGATGATGGATGGATACTCTGGAAAGGTGAATTATCATGTAAACTTCACAGTCACTCCGATTTGAAGCACGAATCACTTATTCATTATGCATGCCATTGTGTATGTGTACAAAATAGGATGCCACAGACACTGATTAACATCTTCATATCTGATTCCCAGTAAACTGTAATGGATTAACTCGCCTTGAAGCACAAGCATGCTAGAATTCATAGAATTTGGTTTTACACTCATAATTTTTCCTCCGATAATTGAACATGAATTGGGCATCCTCCTGGCTAAAATGGCTCATAATAAATTATTCTTTTGTGCAGTTGCAATATTTGCTAACATATGTCATGGCAAACTAATATCTGCTGACTAACTTTTGAAATTGATAAATCATGGTGACTACATAACTGTGGGTCCACCTTAATGCGCTCACATACATACTGGTACATGTTTCTAGACACGGTGTCTGGTAGAATCCTTAATATATTCTGGCAACATAAAACGTGGTGTTTAATGTAGCACTAAGCATAATCTCTATTCCATTTATAGCAGTGGCATGGGTAACATCAAACCGATGCCGCTTCCTTTAAAGGAAATCACTGTGTCCATTGGTAACTCCAATTTATTTTTAATGATTCAATCCAGCTGGCACAAATACGACAAGCGAGCTAGTGAGTACTTGATGTCTGTTTATCATGGCAGTATCTATTTATGCAGTTGCAAATGGTTACATTTATTGTGTAAGAGATTGGCAATGGCGAGTTATATGGCAATCAGCGACATTTTGCTTCGATTTAAGTCGTATACCTTGTTATTGACTGATTGCTAGATACCGTATCTGCCATTCATTTAACACTATGTCGACGAAGCCGGCCAAAACAAGGCCTCTGTAGGGATCTCCAGGAATGTCCATTTACAGGCCAAGAGAAGCCTCTCTTTGAAAACCTACGACTGGAATGGCTCGGTAACTGGGCAAGTCATTTCAGCCACAAATCTTCAAAATTATTCTTCTCTTGGCCTGCAAATGGACATTTAATAAGGAAATATTTTCTTGACCAAATTTAGGCATTAAAGTGAGCTTATTAATATTTTGAGAAAATATCTGTTTGAGACAGCAACGACTTTATGTCACATCATTTTCAAAGTAATTCCTAGTCACTATTAGTCTATATATGGCATAACCAAAAATGCCTTGGCGCGTGCATCATGGGCTGATTAATGACTAAAATCTGTGTTTTATTGAGACCCTGGATACATAATGGAAATTGCTGATTCACATTCATGAACATTTGTCTCGTTAAATGGCAATTATATAATATTGGTACATAAAATCAGGATTTGTGTGGGATAGAGGTATTTTCTACCGCTTTGTTTATTGCCGGTCGTGCTGTACTTTCTTCGCGGATGCACAACACCAGCCTGTAGGAGGCTGATGGATTACATAAAATTTTGGTAACCTAGTGGTGCTTATTAGATGAGTCCATCTACACCTGCATATACTAGATCTATACTTATTAATAGACAGTAAGTGTGTATATGGTTGTGAAAGTTCTGCCAAGTACGATCTGTCAATCAGGCATACGTTTCATTATCCAATGACGTAACTTCAACTGGCGTCACTTCGGATGACATCACTTCATATGATATCACAATCAGATGGCCAAATTGCTGCTTTCAGTTTTTTCATCGGAGTAAGGCTAATATTCCAACGTCTGGGAGCAATATCCTAAATTATAATTAGGGCTTTTTATGCGCCAAATTACTTTTTTCGGGATTTGTGTTACTAATTTGTGTTCACATGAGCAAGTTTCTATCCTTATTTATGATTGTACCAGAACCGACCTACACAATAACAGCAGCATCTGCTTTTCTACTATATGAGAAGAGAGACATATAGACTAGAATTTGCACTGGGGCGTGTTTAATGTTAGCTATGGCAAAGTCAAAGGTTTATTACAAGCAGAGTCTATTATTTTTAAAAACACTCATTGGCCACATAATCATGTTGTTCTACTCAGAGCGTTTTATTGCACATATTTCATTTTCATGTAAAGTTACATAATGAAGAGATGGATTCTTCGTGCCAATATTAGCTATTCATATTACATCAGCAAAATTCCTGATATATCATGTTAGGAATGGAGATTACTGCTTGGTCTGGGATAAAGTAGTGTTCTGTCTAAAAATTCGAATATTCGAATGTTCATTTCAAAGAGACCAATATGAACGTATGGCATATGAATATTTGAACATTTATGAAAAATCACAGAATTGTCTTAATTTGGATTGAAAATAAACTTTATGTTTCATTATAGCTGCTAATGTGTTGTTTGGTCCCATCATTGTACACTCTTTAGGTCCTCTATTGCCATGATTTGGTAGTAATTTTAAATTGGATTCAATGGTGTACGAGATGACCCAAGACTGACATAGGAATTTGCATTATTGATATTTCAACCACTACTGCGCATACAGTTTTAATAGGATCACCACTACGTGGGTTGGACGTTACCCTCGGGTCCCGAAATGGCTGCTGATTTTGGGTCTAACGCTATAATGTCAAAGTTACCCTTAATTTCAAAGTTACCCGAGGGTTTTTTTGCCAGACACGAAGATCTGCTGGTCTGAACAAATCAGTGGACATATTAGTTATTCCATGACACCCAAGGTCATCCCCGTAAAGACAATGTTCGAACTGCGACTATGCCAATGATTTTTATCGCAAAGAAGAAGGTTGATCTTTGTGTCACGGTCCTTTCTTAGTGTCAAGACAGCCCTTTATGCCATCAATGTTAGACTTTCGATTTTAGCAGAAATAAACTCCGCTTAATCACACAAGTTTAACGATCAGATTAGAAGATACTGTATAAGATATACTGGTGTCCAAACATAAATGCACATCCATACAGGTAGATGTTGAAATACAAAATGTCTTTCTTTCAAATTGTGAGTCAAAACATTTGTTGTGAGCCATATTACTGGTACACATAAAGGAGATAATCTACTGACATACAGACAACACCAGCCACAAGTCTAGTTCCGTATGAGAAGTTCAGAGCCTATGGCTATTTTTCTTTTGAAATTAGCATCAACATGTTGAAGTGTGAATCGATGCCTTACAAACTGAATACCTGTGAAAATGGTGTTGAAAGGATCAATTAAATGTCAGCCCATATCCAATAAAACATCAGTTGTTGGACCAAACCTGCAATAGGCAGAAGATAAATAATAACGTTAGTGATTAAAACCACTATTGTCTTATTAGAATCAGAATAAAGTAACAGTGGCCTCACCCGAGCCAAGTCCTAAGTAATGTGCGCTCATTTGTTATTAGTATCTAGTGTCGTCCTGAAAGTGACCCTAATCTAGACATTGCCATCATTGTAGCCACATACAGTTATGCAGTTACGATCAGCATGCACTTGAAATAATTACCACCTTATTGCAACTCGCGTGATTACCTGTCAGATAGCTCTTACAGAACAGGTCGCCTTGTCTCAGGAGACCATACATTATCTTACTAATTGGATATATTTATGCCTCTGTGACTTCATCATACATGATTAAAGAAAAGGTACCAAGCTTATCCAATGTTCTTTATTATTTATTAGATCTATCAGCGTTTAAATGGCTTAGTCTGGCCTTAAATCGATATGGACTGGTGCACACCGGTTGTTGACATGTCTTTGCTATCTTATCATTAACGCATACTTTACTTGTTTGTCAAATTTCATCGCGTTTCTCATCTTACCCATTATACTATGGAACAGGTATATATGACCAGACGAAAAAATGATCTGTCAAACAATATATATCTTGTCATGTGTTCACCTATCGATATATCGCTATCATGTGAGGTACGAGTAGACAGAACACATGTATGGCAAATGGCATAATATCAAGTTAAACGCCAATGTCATCTGATGACTAGTTTACCGACAATTATTGATTCCAGTTTCTCAATTCTGCTAGACTGTCTCCAGTACTCAGCTTATATACACGTATTAATATTCTCCCACAATGGAAAGGCAGGAAGGTGTATAATTGGGGATTATATAACTGAGATGACAACACATTTCATTCTATTATAAACGATTATAGGCCAATGTTATGCAAGATTCATACCATTACATGCTACAATGTGACTTATAGAAAACAATAACTTTTAAACTATGTTCAACATATTCTGTAGAATTTATGTTTAAATAGCAATTACAATTCTTTAATTTCTACGACCTGAGAAAGAAAAGTGTTTGGTCTTCAGAGAGCCCACTTGGCGATAATGGAATCCTAGAGAATGAATCACTAGCATTAGTTATTTAACCCTTACCTCTCAAATTTCTTCAAGGAAATTTTAATATTCTCATAGAATCATACCACTGGAATGACTGGCTCGATAAGTGAGCCTGTTATCCCAGTGGTACATTTTCAAAACTAGTCTTCTGTTGGGCTGTGGATGGGCAGTTATCAAGATGCCTGTTGAAGCCATTTTGGCAGACTTGGCTGCTAATGTGCTAAGCAAGTAGACACCAGGGGTAAGTTTACATAGCATGTTGTGACAGTAGTCAAGGACTGGGGTACTTAATTCTATTATTGGATAGGTATTTGGGTCTACTGACATAAACAGGTGATTTACCATGATATATCGGGTAATGCCTACTCAGACCTCAAATTGTATTTTGGTTGATCATCAGTTTTGTCAGGATGTAGTGTAGCTTTAGCAGTTAGAAGACTCATACTTATGTACAGGTTTGCAACGTATGCATATGTTGCATGTTTTAATTTATTTGTTACCATCAGACACTTTTAATACAGCTTAACCCATTTCATGCTATACTATACATCTAAATAATATTGATTAATTCCTGACAGTTTTTCTTAAGCATGATACACTGCCAGTGCGGTTAGCTATATAAAATTGTCACCTGATGTCTGAGTATTTGGTAATATTTCCCGGGTATCGCCTAGTATTTCTCATTATTTCCCACTGCCCTCGGAAATACTAGTGTTTCCCGGAAAATTGCCAACCCTAGTCTTTTCACGTCTCACTTTAAGTTCATATGCGCGCGCAGAGTGTAAGACTGTAAAGGAAGTCTTACCTTATCTTATACTAACCATTCATGCGATAGAATTTGCCACCCATAATACATCCCTGACATTTGAGGGTTTTTTCATGCCGACAACGAAATATATTCAGGCTTTAGAAGCTAAATGTTGATGATGGCTTTCAACCAATCAAAAACAAAAATTAGCCTGTCTGCAGCTGCCTCGGTTTATACGCTCAGACATAGAGGTGCGTGTAAAGCTATAGTTTGGCAATGTGGTATACAAGTAATCATACAAGTAAGCTGTTGAATATTTTGAAACTGATTTCATTGGAAGTTATTGTTGTCATTTAAACGATATTACAAAGCAGATAATTGTGATACAGATAAGAGAATGGACAGGATATGAATGGTATGGAATCTACAAACCATAATCAATCGGTGCAATGCAACAGCTGAGATGAGATTAGCATTCCTTTGCCTAGAAACTGTCGTGGAATATCTTGAAATTCATTCTTCATTTTGTTAGTAGCTCTCCCTGTATATCTGAAATACTTCGACAGGGATACGCCGGTATTTGATAAGCAAATTATATCACCCATCTTTCAAATCATTAATATGGCATAGTTTTAATTGTATCAATGACTCCATTTTCTCGCGTTGATCTGAAAGTTATGTGCCCTAACTACTGAGCGATTGTGACATAACGTGCCTATCAGATTCAGTAAAATGATATATAAAACATAGAGCAGGATGCTGTCTATATACGTATAGAAAATTATGGACACTTGACATTTCTAGTTTATCCATCCATTATCTGACGTCATATGACGTCAAAATCAACTATGTGACGTATAGGATGACGTCATAGTTAATTAATGCAAATATTTCTGATCTTGTTAAGTACATGATGAATGACTCGATTTAGTCCGTCTTAAATTCTTAATTGTCCAACATGTTGTAAAAATTGTATGCCGTTACCATTTAATAAAAATGCTAATGAATATTTTGAAACTGATTTGATTGGGTGCTGTTGCTGGCATATGGATTGATCGGCCACAACACAGTCGAAGCATGGATGGAGCTTAATTAGAGATGGGTGTGGCATATCTAAAACTGGAAAGTTACAATGATGTCATGCTCCTTAGATGTATGCTGTATTATGGGACTAAGCAAAATGAAGACCATCGAATAGAAGAATGTGTGCTATTCAATCGCACAGTTCCTAGGTGAAATGTCATAATGATTCAAAGGAAGTCGATAGCAGCACAGTGCCATTCTCGCAAATTGTAATGGTTGCAAAGAGGATGATATTGCACAGACAAACGGCGCAATCAAAACCAGATCACCCACGTCCATTCGTACATAACGCAAATAATATGTTCCACAAAACATCCCTTGCATGAAGTCTATTATTATTATTATTATTATTATTATTATTATTATTATTATTATTATTCCATAATGGACATTTAATTCTGGCGCCAAATGACATTAAAAGATATTTACAATAATAAATACATTGCATTAAGCACCCACTTGCCATTAATGTATTTTGTATAATCTTATTTCACAAAACAACAGATCAATGTAAAGACTGAGTGACATATTCTAGGTGTAAGACGCAACTAAAAGGTCCTTTCAATGCTTCATCGAAATGTTGTTAAGATTTGAAGCGGTATATCTGAAGATAATTTGTGTTCGTGAAATTTGTATGTGTTTTCTGATGTTCTTGAAAAATGTTAATATTTGTTTTTTTACTCGAATTAATTTTTAAATATTTATCATCTTTCTTCTACGTTTCCTCTGACATTTGGAAAATTAATTTAAAGTAAATAGAAATAATGAAATTGGTCATTACACAGACGTAAGATAAATCTGAAAGCGTGTAGCAGTCATTATTATGAGCGTTTATCATCCACAAATCATCAATCAATCAGCCGATGAAGGAACCCAGTTTTAGCTATGCCCGACCCATCTTTAGCTAAGCCCCGCCCGTGTTGGACTCACTCGATCCATGAACTCATTGACTATCAATTAGCAGAAAACTATACCGCTGTTGAATATTTTGAAACTAATTTGCCTGGGTGTTGTTGCTGCCTCTGGCAGCAACAGCGCCCAGTCAACGTAGTTTCAAAATTGTCAGTAGTATGTTCATTAAATAGTAACGATATACAATTCTGCTCAAAATGGCCTTGCAATAGGCAAGAGAAAATTAAATTTACTATGGAAAGGCTGGCTCGTTAACGATCCCAACCATTCCAGTGGTAAATTCTCAAGAATAATTCTCTTGGCCTGCAAATAGACACTCTCTGAGAAAACACTTTGGATTTTCTTGGTCAATCTTGACAATTAACATGATTAATAATGTAATAAATTAAAACTTCTGAGCTTGAAATTGTGCATTATTTTAATTTTTCTTCTCATGGCCGATCGTGTGTTTTGGGTGGGAATTTTGTAAAACAAAACATTAACTTGATCCGGCCTAATGTTCAGCTTGAATACAACAATTGGTTCTGTAATTTGATATTCGCAATGAAAATCTTTTTACAGCAGCCTTATTATTAGCGGTGTGTTCATTCCAACACCCATCAAACCGTGTACACGAGTCATCCATTAACTAAACTACACTTACATATCAAAGCCTTATGTTCGAAAAAATGGAAAGAAAGCTTCAAACAACCGACGCTCTTTTAGAGCGCTCTCAATCTACAATATCCTATTTGGAACGAAGATACATTTTAAAGCGCTTCCCTACACCCCACCCACCGCACTTGCTATCTATCAATTTCCAGAAAACTATACCGGTAAGATGTTTAATATATTGAAACTAATTAGACTGGCAGCAATAGCGCCGAGTCAAATTAGTTTCAAAATATTCAACCGAATGCAGAAATTGTATTAAATGGTAAATAATGCAATTCGTGGAGAAGAAAGATAACACCTTCACACCGGTCTCCTCCCTAAGTACCAACCTTGTTGGGAAACTAAGTCATCAAGTATTGCGGGCTGACATCCCGATACAGAGGCAACCCTGATTATGTCTACCCTTTCTTCAAGCAAGAAACTGTGCTCGACATCTTCGGACGACGCAATCCTCCCAGGAGCATACCATAGCTACGTGGAATGTACGTAGCCTGAGCGCAATATCAAAGAGGCACACCTTAGGTGCAGACTGTGAACACTATAACATTATAGTAGCTAAACTCTAAAGTAACTACACACTCAGTGGATCAATTACAGACAGGCCATAAGCTAGTGATCATGGAGCAAAAACAGTCCACATACCGGGGGCTTAGGCTTCGTAATCGGACCAAGGGTCTTGGATCATGTCATTAGTTTTGGATACGTCAGTGATCACGTTGCATTCATCGATCTGGCTATACCTACGCGAAAACGCACCACCACTAAGTGTCGGATTGTCAACGCATACGGCCAACTACCGAAACAGCCAAAGAGAATCCAGCAATATTAGATTCCTTCTATGCGGGTCTGAGCTAGATGGCAACTGTTCGTGTGTGGAGATTTCAACTCCAAGCTGGGTAAACTCGGAATTGCAGACAAAAGTTCAGGACTTGGCTTATGCATGGGGTCATATGGAGAGGGCACACGCAACAGCAATGGAGATGCACTGGTGGCATTCCTTAGTTCCAATGGCCTGTTTGTCACAAATACGGCTTTCAAACACACATGCCGTCACCGGAAACATGGACTGGACACATTACTGATCGCAAAGCCCCAAAAGGTTCTAAAGCTACAACAGCTGTCTTTAACCAAATAGACTTCATAGTATGCAAGACAGAAGCAAAACCCTTACTCCGGAACGCTCGTTCATATGGAGGCACAGACCTCAATTCTGACCATAAGCTAGTCATTACATGCCTTCAGATGAACGATCCCTACCTAATATATAAACACCATACCAGGCAAGAGGATGGCGTCACCTACAACCTACACAAGCTCATCAGGGACACTGACACTCAAACGTCATAAAAAAGCCTCGGGGAGCAGATAGCTAACATCGATGTCAACTCTAATCCAAACGAAGCCATAACCAAAATACTGAAATCTCGGGAATCATCCGCTACCAGCACCATAGGTGTTCTTAAAAACAACCAAACTAGGTATACTGATGACCCTCTAGTAGTAAAACTGTCAGCAGAGCAGAAAGCATTACGGCTGCGCATCTATCAAAGTGGCCAAAGTGAAGACCACACAAAACTACGCCGGGAGCGCAATATTATTCTGCACCACATTAGCGAACGCTTAAAAGATATTGCTATTCAACAGGCAGACTCCCTAGCAGCTGAAATGACTGCCGCGGATGACTGTCACAAAATGTTTCGGGCAGCCCGGGCCCTAAGAGTTACTGACTGCACACCACCACTCACTGTACACAACTCTGAAGGACACTTTATCGGGACTGACTAGGGAAAAGCCGAGGTGATCCGAGAGTGGTTCAAGGAACAGTTCACTGACAACGATGATGAGCCCTTGCACCCGTTCTCAGGAGGCCCAAGCCATTACTAACACCAATTAAAACAGCAGAAGTTAAGAAGGCACTTAAAGCCCTGAAAAATGGGCGTGCATCTGAACCTAATGGCATGAGCAATGAACTATTCAAATATGCATATGACATTATCTCAAAACCGTTCATGCACCTAATCAATTCAGCTTTTATGCGCCACCTTCCCATCGACCTGTAGCCAAGACACCCTTATCGCACTACCCACGCCCATGAAGCCACCTGGGCCCCCATCCAATATGCGGCCCATTGTGCTCCTCAACAGCATACGGAAAATCCTATCCCATGTTACTCTATGCGCATCCGAGACAAGATCGATTACTTAACTGGATCATGTCAAAGTGGCTTCAAACGTGGACGCAGCTGCGCAGACATTGTATGGGCTCAACGCATGCTTGTATCGGTAGTCATGTCCAAACACTGGGACGTCCACAAAATGGGCATTGACATGTTACGAGCCTTCGACACAATTAAATGCTCAAATATACTAGATGTACTACGCCAGGCCAGTTGCAATGAAGATGAACTACGACTAATGAGACTACTACTTGCATACACAAAGTTGAGAGTACGAGTCAATTCAGTGAAGTTTGTAGAGTTTGAGCCATCAATCGCCTCCCCACAGGGAGATGGTTTATCTTCGGTGCTTTTCACCTGCTACCTTGCTGCCGCATTGAAATCTGTGCTGGAAAGTTCCACAAGATCAAACCCCCAGTATCAATACGGGGCATGCCGCTAGAGATGAAATATGGCAACGATGTGGACTTCATAGACGAGGAAAATAAAGCACTTGACGAACTTCTCCCAATAGCTGCAAGCAAACTAAAAATTGAGAATCTATTTATGAATGGATCCAAAACAGAGTTCACCCACATATACCTATCAACAAAGCATGAAACTATAGAAAATAACGACCCACTTTGTGGCGGCGAACCATGGAAGAAAAGTCAAATCCTGGGCTCACTGCTTTGCATTACTGATGACATTTCTGCACGCTGCATCATGGGGAACATAGCTTTCCAGTCCTTCTGGAAGCTATGGATTCGTAGATCAAAGAGACCCTTAATAAAGAGGCTACGTTTATACAAAACAACCTGCCTGTCCTTAATGCTGTATAACTGTAACTGTTGGGCAACTCCAAAGGCAGCTCTCGACAAACTCGATGCCTGCCACTGCAAACACCTACGCACCATCACTGGACACCGATGGCCAGACAGCATAATTTCCAACGATTCACTAAACAAGGTGGGTAATACGTCGCCGCTGTCTGTAGAGGTCGCCCAGCAAAGATGGTCCATGTTTGGCCATGTGCTAAGGATGCCAGAAGAGACACCAGCACAAAGAGCCTTGGAATTCGCACGACTCGGTGCCAGCAAATGCAAAGCCAGGAGAAGACGTCATTGCCTAAATCTGCTAAGCGTGCTACGAGGTGACCTCAAGAAAGCAGGACTCGGAACACTCAAGTGAAGAATGGACCTGAGGAAGCTAAGGATTTCGGCAGAGGAGAAGACACATTGGGCAAAAGCGAAGAAGGACTGATTGCAGTTGTAGGATGTTTCTACTACTAAAGCCGCAGAATACAGTAATCATACATGCAATTCGTACACCGTGTCTGACTATTAAGCGTTACAGATGGACGCCATCGAGTCATTCATGATGGCATGATTATGCGGTCAGCCTACACACCATGTAGGTTATTATGACGTAATATGATTGAGCGAGGAAATGGATTCATGAATTATGCATTCATGACGTACTGATCTACGCCATTCGTGATGTCATCTATTATGACGTCATCCTACACGATACCTAATGGCGTCATCCTACACGTCACGTAATGAATTATGACGTCCTATGACGGATGGGTAAACTGGAATGGTCCATTATATTTGTAGGGTTTCAGGTGTAAATATTCAGTCAGACAGTCATGGCATCGTGTATTCGCATACATTTCCTTCAAATTGTCATATACGACTATTGATACTTATTTTATTTTACTCAATGGAATCTGCCTATCTGCTAGCGCAATGCTTAATTGCGGAATCCCTCATATTCCAAGCGGTTGTTTGATTGTTTCGGCATGTATTCAGCTCACGTTGACCTGCTCCTTTCAGGGCACGAGACTAGCTAGCGATGCCACTGACACACGTATAAATTTTATTATGGCTGCTTGACACCTCAATCCAAATATCCACACACAAAGGACGGTAATTGGTCATATGGAATTCGGATGTGTGGAATTTATCATGTCATTTTGTTGTCTAGTCTGGACATTAATTAAATCTCAAGAGGACACACATTCAATGCAAAGGACATAGACCCCTCGCCGTGAATATCAAATGCCAGATAATGTTGCCCATGCTAATGTAGTCCATTAAGTAAAAAGGCCTTTTGCCTAACCATAAACTGGCAAATAATGCAAATACACCTGTAGCGACAACGACCATTTTGTGGCACCAAAACACGTGTTTGGTAAATGCGTATGCCTTCCATTGTTGTGATTGTTCAAGTGTGGAACTGTGTGTAATTCCGGATTAAGATGGATTCCATTTGAGGAGTAAATAATACGTTTGCACAATAATATATGTACAGTGCCCCTTGGGTTATGCCTTTTAAAATTAGCATATGTGCTGTGTCACCACATTTAGAGATGTATACACGAGGCTATGCACTAATAATAGCCAACGATGACGTAAAGTTGACACTGTATAAACTGCAGAAACACCCTATTTGAGTTACATAATCCAGCAATTATTTAACTATGTGACACCAAAAGAGACTTCCGAATCTTTTATTTTGTGATCTATATCCAATTGAATATTTTGAATCTAATTTGTGTGTACTCTTTCAAATTAGTTTCCACTGTACAGCAACTTACTTATATGATTGTCTTCAAATTAAGTTTGCGGTACCTCCGAGATCAAATGATTAATGCACGTATCCTCTTCAGCAGATATTTCAAAGAAGCATCATCCGCGAATTTCCTATAGTAAAGGGTATGTGTTAACTTTGGTTGCTCGATCTATAAGATCGCCAAGTTTCAAGTCTATCCAAGCAAAACAAATTTCTGCAGCCATTTTGAAAAACAAAATTTCCCCGAAAACTTTCACGGTTTTCTATCCTGAGTTCATTTCTGCAAAAAGCTAAAACTGGTATTTTTTACCCAAATAATTGTTTTTCAAACGGCAGCCCCAATGGCAACACCCCAAAAATGTACGCTAGTTATCCGATTAAAACTCTAAATATAGACACATTTCAAAATCCCTATTCATTCCCTCTGGGGCCATATTGAATGCAATGGCAGCCAAAGGTAAAAAATCAGCCCTTAGTGGGAAGGAATAGGGCAACAGCATACCCCAGTATGGTAGTGATCCGTTCAAAACTCTAGGTGTAGTAGCACTTCAAATATCAATACTGAAAATCCCTATACATTCCCCATAGGACATTTCTGCTCACTCAAACGTGGGTAGCTCGAAACCATTGGTGTAAATCCAAAATAAAAGCACAAGCACGCGATTTCAGAGTGGTTAGCAGAAGTCGATCATGTTTGGAGTTGATCTGATGCCACCCCAGCAACAAACTTGAGAAGTGTCTCCCTTACCAATCATTTGTGTAGAGTTGTATCATCAAAATACATTTCTTACCTTGTCTTGCATATCTTTGTAATTATAGTGCCAATTACTTAGAATTTATTGTCATAATTTCTAACCGTATTGCCGATGACGCCTTACTTAAATCAAGATTCTAGTAATTGTGGAATCAAATTCAAAACAATGTTTATTTAAATATAAATTCCTCAAAGACATATAATCCATATACGTTCGTGACGGATTTTTCGATTTTCGTGACAAAGCTATGCTATCTTAATTGTGACGTAAGCTAACTAATGACGTGTTTGATTATGACATCATATATCCGAGCTACAATTTACTAGGATCACTTATACCGAGAGATACTGATTATTCATAACGTTTTCCACTGGGGAGATTGTGCTGCAAAAAACCATCTTCCCTGCGTAGTAGTTGTTCATTGATGTGCATTTGTAATCCACGTGCAGCGCTATTAAAGAAGTTTCTTCTGAACTTTTCAAAATTACCAATTCCAATTGCGTTTTAAATAATTCTATTCGAAGTACGTTTGCCTTGTTGAAATATGTTACTGAATTCGATGGCACCATTTTCTATATGAATACGCACCATGTTCTCTGTACTAAATTCCATTATGGTATTCTCATATAGGGGTGAATGGCACAAGACACGTTAGTGAGATTGATCCATCATCATCATCATCATCATCATCATCATCATCACCTGCACCACCACCACGACCAGCACCACAACCACCACCATTATAATAATAATAATAATAATAATAATAATAATAAAACTAATAATAATAATAATAATAATAATAATAATAATAATAATAATAATAATAATAATAATAAAACTGGTTTTTTCTATTTCAGGTAAGTTTAAATTAATCAAGCTTCCGGACTAACTTTGGTGAGCACATGCCCATTATAGCTATACTCTGTTTATTGTATGACCCTCTCCATCTCCCTGCCCAACCTCGCCTACCCCACCGCTACATGGTCCCCTCCCTCCATGCCTGCATCCCCTCTCTCTGCCTCCACCTCCCTTCTCTCTTGCTCACCCTTACGCTCTTAATCGCCATCTATTGTCTATCTCTCTTTCGCTCATCATCATCAGTATCGTCGTCGTCGTCGTCGTCATCAACCGCCATCTTTGACATTCGTTGGTGTTATCATTGTTGGCCAGGTAAGTTTTGATCAAACGAGTTGCTGGAGGAAATATATCGATTATGCCAATCCATCTCTCTCTCATTCTCTCGCTCTCTTTCCCTCTCCCTTTCGACCCCCGTCTCTCTCTTTCTCTCTTTCACACACGCACGCACGCACGTACATTATCTCTCTCTCTCGCTCTCTCTCTCTCTCTCTCTCACTCTCTCTCTGTCTCTCTCTCTCTCTCTCTCTCTCTCTCTCTCTCTCTCTCTCTCTCTCTCTCTCTCTCCCTCTTGTTGTCGTTGTCATCATCGGCATTGTCCTCATCTTCTCCGCAATCATCACAACCAGAAAAATCACTATCGTTGTCATCATCATCATCGTCGTCATCGTCGTCGTCGTCGCCGTCGTCGTCGTCGTCGTCGTCGTCATCCTCGTCGTCGTCGTCCTCGTCGTCGTCGTCGTCGTCGTCGTCGTCGTCGTCGTCGTCGTTATCAACGAAATCGAAATGGTCATAGTCATCGTCGACATCATCATCATCATCGGCCTCATCATAGTCATCATCATCATCATTATCATCATCATCATCATCATCATCATCATCATCATCCGCATCACCATCACCATCACCACTGCCAAATTTGCTGTCCATGGCGATTAAATATTTCGTCAAAATAGTCATTGACAATCATCGAAATTCATTTTGGGGAAATAACGTGTATCTTCGAACGTGGTCAGATGATTCTTTACAATGAAGATATGACCCACTAATTTGTTGATACGCTTTGATCATTTAACAAGCTCAGCATTGGGGACTCAACTTGGGTACAATGATTATATTATGTCCATGACAACAGTACAATAGCTAGTTTCTCCCCGTAATGGGCCTCTTGTATCCTTGTAGCCGCTTGTAGACGACATGGAGAACTAATTCTGGTGCCATTTATTCACATTCACAGACTGAATCTGTAAACTTGAATTGTAATAACTAATAAAACAACAAACATTCCAGAAAATAAGTATTCTCAAAGCATACATGTGTGCATTTTAATGTAATTTCAAGGTTGAAAACAGTTTTACTGACCAAATATCTCCAGTGACTCCTATTTCTAACGCGACTAAAGAACTAAAATTGGGCGAGGTACGTGACGTTAATTATGCATAACAAATACCACTATAATGCCGAAAGCCATATCTTGTAAGATACACTCGAAACCACAAGTGACAGTTTCTAGCAAAACTACTGAAATTTACAAAAGCCATGTCGGTTTAGTACAATTCTAGGTGTAGACATCATTTTAATCACAAACTTTTGCAAAAATATCTGTGACTCACTAAGACATATGATTGGATTATTAAGCCGTATTCATCACTGCGTTCAACATATATATCTCCACAAATGCATAATATTCAATAATGGGGGTTTCCAGTTTCTCAGTCAATAATATGACGTCATAAATAACTTTGTGATGTGTAGTCTGACGCCATAATCAATTACGTCATGAATGCCTCAATTTAGTCCATCCTAAACGTTTAATTGTCCGCCACGTTGTACGAATTGCAAGTGTTTGCTATTTAATAAACATGCTGTAGAGTAAGCAGCAATAGCACCCAGTCATATTAGTTTCAAAATATTCAACAGCTTACCTGTATAAATTTCTGGAAATTGATAATCAGGGCTTTCAGTGATCGATCGATCACAACACGTGTGAAGTGTGGGTGGAGCTTAGCTAAAGATGGGCGGGCATAGCTAAGACTGGATTCCTCCTTACGCATGTTCCAAATTTACATATCATCATTATCCATACTGTGCACCTCACTCATCGTCATTATTATCTACTATCATTACAAATACATATTTGGGAGCAACGGCGCCCAGTAAAATTAGTTTCAAAATATTCAGCAGCATGTTTATTAAATAGTAAAGTTCGTGCAACATGTTGGACTATTAAGTATTTAAAACCGGACAAATCGAGTCATCCATGCTGTAATTGAGTATGACGTCATCATACATGTCACGTAGTTAATTATGATATCATATGATGGATGGAATAACTGGAAAGGTCCCTTATGCCTAAACATCTCCGATATATCTGCTGTATATGGAGGAGATATCCATGTTGTTATAATGTCTTTCCTCAATGCATACATGATAAAGTTAACATCCGGGCACAATTAAGTCATATGTGGACACATTCAAGTGTGCACGTATGTGTATGTTTGCTTGGATGGTGTAAGTAGTCAGTCTGCCACCTCGTCGTAATCTCATACATGTAATGTATGACAGGCCAATGAATTACGCGAAAAATATGAACGCCATCATTATGTACGTCCTTGAATGGTCACACATCTTCTCAAAGGGATCAATGCATTTCTCATTTTCTCTATCCAGTTTCGATTGACGCGTGCTTATATCACAGCAGTAACTATTTATGCAGTTGCAAATGATTACTTTTATTGTGCAGGAAGTTGGTTATGGCGAGTTATATGACCCACCGGCGCCATAGTTTCCTTTATGCAGTGTGTTTTGTTACAGTGTGACTGCGGCATTCCCTATCTACGATCCTTTTAATTTCCATATCCGGAACAAGACATCCAAGCTTATTAATATTTTGAACAACTTAATATTTGTTTGAGACAATAATGACTGTTCGTCAAAGTTCTTTTCAAAGTATTCCCTAATCACAAGTGGTATATTTATGGTGTATCCCGATATGCTTTGGTGCGCATAGCATGGTCGGGTTAATGATTAATGGCCGCGTTTTATTGAGCCTATGGATAAATATTTGATAATTTTGATTAACATCCACAAGGGTGTGTCGCCTTAATTGGCGATGATATAATATTGGAACATAAACTCAGGTATTTTTTTGTCGGCTAGGCGTATTTTCTATTGCTGTGTTTATTACAGGTTTAGGTTATTCGTCGATGGATCGCAGTAAACTGTATGCAGCTGGTGGATTATATGGTATTAGGAGACCCAGTGGTGCTTAGTGAACGAGAGCACACACTTCTTAATATCGGAGAATAAAAATTTAAAGATTTCCTAAGATAACAAGCTTTCAATCAAGCGTACCTGTAACGGAGGAATTCAGTTTTAGCTATGCTCCGCCCATCTCTAGTCAAGCTCCGCCCACGCTTCGCCCGTGTTTGGATCGATCAATCAACTATCAAAATCTACAAAACTATATAGGTAAGCTGTTGAATATTTTGAATCTAATTTGACTGGATGCTGTTGCTGCCGAATGCAGTAACAGCGCTGGTCAAATTAGATTAAAAATATTCAACAGCATGTGTATTACATAGTAGACATACAATTCGTACAAGAGCGCTTAGACCGTCACCAATTAAGCATCCGTGACGAGCCTATCTACGTCATTCACGACGCCATTGATTATGACGTGGTGAAACACGTCGTGTAGTTGATTATGACGTCATATAAGGGATGAATAAATTGGAAAGGTCAATTATTGGGCCGACGCCATTTCAACTGGCGTCGCTTCAAATGACGTCACTTCAAATGACGTAAAGTGTGGATTTCCCAATCATAATCCTTGATTCGTTCTTTTTCAAAGTAAAGCTAGGAAACACGAGGAGATATTGCTTATTGTGACTAATAAATAATAACCTTTAGACATTATCGTCTTATAAAAAAGAGGCATAAAGAATACCAAATACATTTTTGGAATTGCTTTCATAATTTATATCAATATTTCTGATCTTGTTTTCTTATGTAGAAAAATATCTGCTATTCCTTTACATTACCCTTTAACGACTAAATTTGTTCAAAAAAAATTAAAATATTAACTTATTGAATGCCAATTTGCAGGCCAAGAGAAAACTATTTTTGAAAATTCACCACTGGAATGATTGGCTCAGCCAGTCATTCCAGTTGTGAATATTCAAAAATAGTTTTCTCTTGACCTGCAAATGGGCATTCTCCAAGAATACACCATAGGCTGGTTTTGTCCGGCTTCGTCGTGGAAAGGGTTAGATGAAAGCTAGACAGACGTGACTTGTTCTCCTGCTGGTACTTATTTAGATTTAGGTACGGCAGTCCCTAGTTTATTCCATGCCGAGATTTCTGTCAAAACCCACTAATTGGCCACATACTCTCGTTATTCTAATTAGAGCGTTTTATGTGCACGTATTTTATTTATATGCTAACTTACATAATGAAGAGATGACCATTCCTTCGGAAATTCCAAATTTAACCATACACCTTGCAACATGAGCAGCCTTCCTAGCTTAGCCGAATATCGTGGCGATGCACGTTTCTACATAAACCGTACACACCATGAATCAGTCTACCGATAACTACAACACGCTATGGTCAATTCTAATGTTACGCTGACCAAACCATGAGCTATTCTACTGGTGTAGATATTCCACCGGGAACCATTCTGCTAATACACAGACACGACTGTGGACACCTTGCAACACTTAGATTCTATTTGGAGCGAAAATGCCTACATGACGTATGATGTTGCGCCACATGGAATTACGTCAGAGATAGAATGACATAATATGCTTTATTTTCGCAAGCCAGATCTAAAGATTTTTTGTGAAACAGCAGAGTGCTCTAACAGAACGTAGTGTTCCAAAAGAGAGGCTTTTGACAGTTTCTTGCCCAGCAAATCTCGCAAAGTGCACAGGCACGTTTGTCCGTCGGAACGGACCGCTGTATTATCCACTGCCAAAAGATGTATCAGGAGTTGAAATTGGTTGCTAATCATCGCTATTGCATGATTGGTAGATCCTATCTGTCACTCAGGTATATACCATTATACTCAATTACGAAAGGAGATTGGAGGCTGAGATTACAATCAAAATGCGTAATGACTTATCTATGTAGGTTCGTCGTGGACATTTAAAAGACCGTCAAGTGTACACATTTTATGTCTTTACTATTTAATAAACCGTCTGTTGTAGATTGTGACGCTAATTTGACTGGACATTGTTGCTGCCATAGTTTCAATGTCAATTTCAATGTTCAGTTTCTATTTAAGCATGGGCGAAGCTTAGCTAGAAATAGGCCGCACGATAGCTAGAAATGGACCCCTCCATTGCTTTTAAATCTAGCGATAATTCATCGCTTACAACTGATGGCAATATTTGGCTCTGACGTCTGTGTAGAAATGTGCATGGTGATGTACACGTACAAATACGATCACGAGCACGCACTGTGCAAGTACTGGTTCTAGCGCAAATATGGAGTGAAACATGACTTCGCTTGTTACCATAAATTTACTTCATATTTCCCTAGGCAACTACTCATGCTTTCATTATTGACACACTGGAATGTACGATGCATCTGCTGAGCTGTAAGTACAATGCTAAAAGTACAACTTAATGGACGTTTCAAGTTTATCCACCTATCACATGCCGTTATAATCAACTACGTGACGTGCATGATGTCGTCACAATCAATGACGTCATGAATGATATAGGAAAGTATGTTACGAATGCATAATTGGTGAGAGACTACGCGTTGTTGTACGAATTGTAAGTCTTTAATATTTAATACAGTTGTTGTTGAATATTTTAAAACTAATTTGACTGGGCGCTGTTGCTGCCATAGACAGCAACAGCACCCAGTTAAATTAGTTTTAAAATATCCAATGGCTTACCTGTATCCAACACGAGTGAGGTATGGGTGGAGCTTTGCTAGAGATGGGTAGGGCATCGCTAAAACCGGAAAGGTCCATTGTGAAATCTCTGATGCTTTTAGAAGTTGTTTGTTGGTCGTTACTTCG
Organism: Chaetoderma sp. LZ-2023a; assembly: GCA_034401795.1. NCBI lineage: Eukaryota > Metazoa > Mollusca > Caudofoveata > Chaetodermatida > Chaetodermatidae > Chaetoderma > Chaetoderma sp. LZ-2023a. Next base: position 28,316,848 of record CM067363.1, on the reverse strand, counting down.
TGTACTTCACCCCACTTTCGTAATGACTTGCTATTTTGAGGGGACAAGAATAGCTGGCGATATCACTTGCAAAAGCGTGAACTGTATGATAGTTACTTGACACGTCGATCTAAATAGGCACCCACCAATGATCATGATGGCCGTATGGAATTCAAATGCGTGAAATTCATCATGCCACCCTGTGATCTAGTCTGGACATTAATTAAATTCCGAGAGGACACACCTCTAAACCAAACGGCACAGCCCACGCGACATGAATATCAAATGTCAAAGAATTCTGGCCATCCTTGTCTAGAGTTTTACGTAAAAAGGCCATCACCATAAATTGGCAAAGAACGAAAATAAATAGTCGCTGATCCCGTCTTCGGCCAACAATTCCCTCGTGGCTCCAAATCAGGTGCTTGTTAAATGCATATATACTCCATTAGTTCGATTTCTCAAGTGTGGAACTGTTTATAATTCCGGAGTGTGTTAGATTCCATTTGAGGAGTAAATAATACGATTGCGCAATGGAGTGTTTACAGCGTCCCTGGGGTTAAAATTAGCATATGCAACGTGTCAGCACATTAAACGTTGCCTACGCCATATTTGGGTTCCATAATTTGGCGATTCCTTTACCGCAGGACTCCAATAGACTGCCAAAACATTTATAGTGTTATATATATAGTGTTGAATTTCTTGAATTCAATGGACCTTTTCAGTTTATCCACCCACCATACGGCGTTATATGACGTCATAATCAACAACGCGACGTGTAGCATGGCGTCATAATCAATGACGTCGTGAATGGCTTAGATAAGCACATTACGAATGCTTAATTGAAGACGGACTAAGCGCTGTTGTACGAATTTTGTGTCTTTACTATTTATTAAACATTCTGTTGAATATCTTGAAACTATTTGAAACTATTTTGAGAGGTCGCAGTTGCTGACATAGGCAGCAACAACACCCACTCAAATTAGTTTCAAAATATTCAAAAGCTTACATGTCTAATTTTCTGGAAATTGATAGTCAGTGAATTCAGGGCTCGATCGATTCCAACACGAGCGTGGTGTGGGTGGAGCTTAGCTAGAGATGGGCGGGGCATAGCTAGAACTGGAAAAGTCCATTTGGTAGCACTTTTCAAATTGGTTTCCTTTTTGCACATCCTTACCTGAACGATTGTTTTCAATTTGGTTTTATGATGTCTCCCAGATCAAGGGATTATTACTATAATTATCTGCTGCATAATATGTATCAAAGACAGGTTATCATTTAACCGCCACTTTCCTATTATAAATGATATGTATTAACATTAGTTGATTGTTAATTCCCTCGTTAATATCGTGATACTTTGTGCCAGCAAATCCCGATATATCGATATATCATATATCACAGTTCATCTCAAGCGTTCTTCATATGGCACATTCTTTACATAAAATATCACCAGTGATAATGGCCATATCTGTTTAATCTAATTTAGTACTTTAACATCTTGAACACGAGGGACCAAATCCGAAGATATCAGTAACAATTTAATAAATGCTCTTTTGTGACTACTTTCACAAGAGACTATTGTAATTACGTTCGTTTTAAAGGCCTCAACAGCATACCTGAATTATTGTTTTGAAATTAGTATTCTGGAATATCAGATTTGAAAATGTTAAGACCAGAATTTATATTATTATGTAAAGCTCACATTAATTTTGCAGTCTGAAACGAGATGATGTCTTATGATCATATGAGGTCCTAATCAACTACGCGACGTGTAGGATAAAGTCATAATCATGACGTCACGATGCCTCGATTTAGTCCATCTTAAACGCTTAATAGTCCGACACGTTGTACGAATTCTACGTCTTTACTATTTAATAAACTTTCTGGCGAATATTTTGAAACTAATTTGACTGGGCGTTGTTGCAATATCCATAGATGACTAGCGAAACAATATTCATTTAGCGTATACTGCCATGCATCCAAATGCATGCACTTTCAAACAGACAGATGCATTTCTCAACACACTACACATGATATGAGACATAGAATTTTCTAAGACCACAAGATTTGGCGGTTTTATTAACTAATCTCTATGGCATTTCTAGATTTCTAGAATCTCAGACTATGTCAATTCCTTTAACAGAAATCAATAGGTTCCTCGGTGAATCCATTTTATTTAAATCATACAATACATCTGGCAAAGGACCTAGAGCTAGATTGTACGTTTCGGAACATGCTATTGTATTGGTGTAGTAATGTGGAAGTTACATAAGAGGCTACTTGCCAATGGGTCCATGCAATTGATTTCAATGCGGAAATTACTTACAGTATGAGGTAATCTATCTATTGTGATTACAAATCGATTCAATTCAAAATGTCCATTTCGAACTAGACTGGTGGTACCCGTGTCGTGAAGAAAGGTTTATAGTACGTGGAGTAGATGGAGTCTACCCAGCAGGCACATGACGTTGTCTCAACGTTGAATCCACGTTGAAATCACGTCACGACGTGATTTCAACGTAGATTCAACGTTGAAACAACTTAATGTGCTTGCTGGGTAGACAGTCATTGTGTGTGAATGTAGCTATTCGATACCTGATACCTGACAGCACTTTTAAATGACCAATCATTGACTTCTTCTTCTTTTCGTTCGCTGATCATACCGCCAGTCCTGTAAGTCACTATCGACATGATCATAAGCGTCAAGTGCGTGGATCCCTGGTGTATTAGAGTGCGCCGTGCGGCCTGGAACCTCCGTCTTCAGCTCTCGAGGTTTCTGTCAGGGCTACCTCACCCTTACCTCCTTTAGTCGCCTCTTACGACACGCAGATGATACGGAAGGTGTATTCTAAGCCCCACCTACAGGGCAAGCCAATCATTGACAGTATCGGTATGTCCAGATTATAATGTATTATGGACATGGAAATGTAGAAATGATTACAGTTTAAGATGATACATTTTGACGTTATCTCATGCTCCGATTTTGTTAAGAACTCTAACCCATCACACAGTTAAACCGATCATATCAACAGTAGGAACGCATAAAAAGAAATAACAAGCGATGGGGGAGTGAGACCTGTACACATGTGCACACCTCAATGCCTACAGAAAGTGAGTAGGCACAATATATGGGTATACGTAGCCAGCCAGTCAGAGGATAGACAGATTGGTATACACTAAAAGATACGTAGGCAGTAGACGTGGAAATACTGCTGCAGTTTATGGAAGTAAGTATTGCCTTTATCGGCCATCCGACCTAAGTGTCTCAATTGATCTTTTCAGTTTATCCATCCATCATATGACGTCATAATCAACTACGTGTCGTGTATGATTATGTCATCCGCATTACGCCTTGAATGACTCGATTTAGTCCGTCATAAACGCTTACTAATCCGACACGTTGTATGAATTGTATGCGTTGCTATTTAATAAACATGATGTTGAATATTTTGAAACAGCACCCAGTCAAATTACTTTCAAAATATTGAACATCTTACCTGCATAATTTTCTGGAAATTGCTAGTCAGGGCGTTCGGCGATCGATCAATCCCAACACGAGCGAAGCGTGGGTGGAGCTTAACTAGGGATTGTCGGGGCATAGCTAAAACTGGAAGGGTCAATTATCAATTACCTGAACAAAGATGACAGTAATGGAATTGAAATATTCTAAACTGAAACCCCCATGGTACGGATGTCCTATTCATTATGTATGCGATGCCGTTGTGTATATGTCAAGAAAAGAGGATGCCAAAATACTGATTCACATCTTCACATATGATTCCCAAGACACTGAAACCGATTAACTAGTCTTACAGCAGAACCAATCTAGAATTCAGAGAGCTCGTGTTTTATTTTTCTTCCTGTAGATGGAAATGTTTTTGCATCAAAATGGCAAAAATTCCTTGTAAAAATCTGTGCAGTTGTAACATTTGATAATATATGTTTTGGCAAGCCAATGCATATTAAACAAGCCAATACATATTAAATTTTATTGGGAATTGATCAGTTGTCATCCTAACCGGATCTCCATGTGTATACCCTCTAAGGCATCCCGGTGCATGTTTCTAGACACACTGCCTGGCTTAAGCGTAATATATTCCAGTAGCACAAGACGTGGCGATTCATCTAACGTTAAACCTAATCTATATACCACCTCTATCAGTAAAATTGGTAAAGTGAAGATTATGCCCATTCCTGTATAAGAACCAACGTACCCCTGGCTAAAGTGACGGCTATAGCAGGCATCGCATGGCAATCGTCCATGTGAACTCCATGTGTCTCAATGTAAACCTTTTAACCCGAAAGACCAAATACCAAATATTATTTACGATTTAACCCGTATTCGGTTGAATATTTTGAAACTAATTTGACGGGAATCTCTTGCTGCATATGGAAGTAACAGGTTCCTGTTAAATTAGTGTCAAGATATTCACCCGTTCCCGTGTATCGTTATTTTGAAATTTATAATTTGAAAACTCAGGTTTCAAAGAGTTTAGACATATACACCCGAAATCTGTTGGATATTTTGAACCTAATCTGGCTGTTACTTGGTGCTGCCATAGATACCAACAAATTAGTTTTGGAATATTAAGAATAATATGTCTGTAATAATTAATGGTATGGCAACATTTTTCCGTCACTTACGTTATCGGTACATTGGGACCGGAGATCTCCGATCTAATGTGGCATTTGGAACTCTTGCAGATACTTGTGAAAACCAGTCGGACATATTCTGGGAGTTGTTGGAAGGCAGACAGCTTCAATTTTGCTATAGTAAATTATATGGACTAAGCTAGGCGTGCATGATGATTTCCCTCGATAATGTTGAGATAAATGGCGCATACATATACCGATATATCGTCTGCCCCAATATCTTAATCTTCTTCATATGCCTAATTCTTTTAGAAAGTATTACCAGCACTTAAGATCTTATCACTTATTCTGGTAGTATCTTGTATGGTCATTTAACAATCTTGATGTAGGTGACGGTGGTGATGGGTGGTGTGCGCTGATGATCGGGTTACCGAATTCGAATAAAGCAGGAACTAGTTAATACATAAATCCAAGCATATTGTTACCTTGCACTAGCTTCATAATTAGACATATAAAGCGACTAGACGCTAATTTATTAATATGAGCGTACCTATCTCACTGATCGAAATATTACAAATGATTTAATAATTAATTTCGATTAATTTTACAAAAGCCTAACAATTTAACCCCTCTTGTGTCAACAGCGCCTCAAAGCACTCAACATACTACTTGATATATCAATTAAACATTTTGATGGTCAATATTTTTCCAATATATTTTAATTTTAGAAGACTATTTTTGTAAATTTACCACTGAATCTTTTTCGCCGGCTTGGCCATTAAAGGGGTAATGGTAAATAAAATTAACGTCTTTACTTAGCCGGTTTCTATCTGCAGGCCGCGATAAGAGTATTTTTGAAAATTTACCACTAGAATGACTGGCTCGGTTACCGAGCCAGTCATTTCAGTGGTAAATATTAAATAATTAATTATCTTCTCTAGGCATTTCAAACAGCCATGTGAAGACAACTTCAAAATAGTTTTGGTGAGTTTGACCATTAAACGGTTAAGTTGACGCAAGCGGCGTTAACACGTGTTTCTTCAAGACTAATCTAAATAGAAACCCTTGCGGTGACATTCCTTTTATCATATTCAACATTTTAGATGTGTTATTGTTGTGAAATTGTGATTTCGGAGGTGACTGGGGGAGGTTGGAGCATCTGCTTTGAAAGTGTTAAGACTAACGGTGTCAATTATCATGTAAACCTCACATTCAATCTCCGATCTGAAACGAGAGGGCAGGAACGGAATTGAAATATGTCAAACTGAAATCCCAAGGTACGGATTTCTTATGCATTATGTATGCCACGCCATTGTACATAGGTCAAGAAAATAGGACGCCAAAAACACTGGTTCGCATCGTCATATCTGATTCCCAGGAGCTGTAATGGATTATTCGTCTTACAGCGCAAGTATTCTAGAATTCTGAAAGCTCATCTCAGCACTTGCCTTTTTTCTTCCTTTAAATGGAAATATTTATTGCATCAGCGTGGTTAAATGCCTACTGAAAGTATATTCTAGTGTGCAGTTCTATTACTTACTTATATATGTTTTGGCAACCAGTTATATGCTGCATTACATTTGAAATTGATCAAATGCCATGACTACCATGGGTTCACGTGCATACATTCTCAGGCATACCAGTGCATGGCATAAGAAGTAAGACACTCTATAATCATAAGACGTAGAGGTTCCTCTAACACCAACGCTAACCTCTATAGTATCTCTAGTAGTTATAGAGCCGAGTAAACTCAAGACCATGCCGACTCCTTTAAGAGAAATCAATGTGTCACTCGGTATATCCAATTTATTTAAATGATTCAATCCAGCTGACACAAAAACGGCAAGCGACCTATTGAGCACTAGATTCTGAAGATGCAACTGACACTGTATGCTAAACAGGCCATCGTGTTGTGACTCTTACCGAGACCTTCACAGGACTATAGTTTCTCTAAAATTCACGTGTCTCGTTTTAAGACAGCAACCTAATTTGAGTGGAACTTGCTCCTGGCATCGGCAACAACACCTCCCCATTAAATTTGTTTCAATATATTCATAATTAGTAATGGTTAACCCTTCAATGACTAAATTTGCTGAATAATATCAAAATATTAGCTTATTACGTGCCATTGTGCAGGCTAAAAGAAGACTATTTTTGAAACGTTACCACTGGAATGACAGGCCCGATTACCGAACAAGGTCATTTCAGTGGTAAATTATATATGCCGGTTTCAGCTGGTTTCGTCGTGGAAGAGTTAAAGGCAACGCCAACGCCGCCGCCGCTGATGTTGCTGCTGCTGCTACTACTACTACTACTACTACTACTACTACTACTACTACTACTACTACTACTACTACTACTACTACTACTCCTACTCCTACTACTACTACTACAACTACTACTACTACTACTACTACTACTACTACTACCACCACCACTACTACTACTACTACTACTACCGAATCATAGAATTATGAATATTACACACATGTAATTTTACTGTACTGCAAATACTCTACCACCACAGTCACCTTGTACATTTATATAAAGTGAACTTGAACATGAAGGATTTAATAAATATTATGGTTAATATTTTGGGGCTAATATGGCTGGACGCGGTTGCTGCCTTAGGTAGCTACAGCGTCCGGTCAAATTAGTTTCCCAAAATATTTTAACAGCTTACCCATTACCTTGAAGAGACTCACAACTAGTAAAAGTCTGCCTGTCTGCCTCCCTACATGTCTCCCTGCCTGCCTGTATGCCTTCCTATCTGCCTGCCTGCCCGCCCGCCTGCGTGTCTCAGTGAGTGCGTGCATGCGTGCGTGTAAGTGCAATTATTGTACATATGTCTATTTGTACATACCTGGCGTGTATATAATTATATATTATTGTACATAGTGTATATATGTTTTGAGGGCCTCGGGAACATCAGGCCACTGACAATGTACCCTCTTGAAATAAAGATTATTATTATTATTATTATTATTATTATTATTACAACATTCTATGTACAGAAAATAGATTTTATATCAAGAGTCATTTGCTATAAGTGCTTGTCTCTGTATTTTGACCAGAGATCACCTCCGATCTAAGGTGAGCATTGTGAACTTGTTTAAAGACCCTCGTGAAATTAACTTAGAAATTAACTGTGAGGGGTTGGAAGATAGACCACTATGATTACGTGTGCGTGTGGCTATTGGAGACCTGGGATGTGACTACACTCTTTAACATCTCTCATACACATTGACAATGTGCGCAGATTATAAGTGAAGCTTGCAAATTATGACAATAGAAGCATATGTAGCAGTAGATAAAATGGAATGTTGTCTGTGATTACGTTATCTCATGCGCTGATTGTGCGCAGAACGCAAGACATCATTAAGCCAATCACATCACCAGAAACCAAAATGTTCCATGCAAATATATGTACTCTCTATTTCTGGTGAATGCAAAGGAAGAGCTGGATGAAGTGTTAAAGTTGGAATATGAAGAGAAGACGAGAAATGTGAGTGATAGTGAAATAACTATCCAGAAACATATACATGTGTCATCGCGTTTTATAAATGGCATCTCTTAATCGATGTAGTCACGCAATCCACATGCCTCGAATATTGTCCACGGCGAAAGTATTACGAGGTGAAATTGATTTTGAAATAAACATTGGTAATCATCTCAATTACACATCTGTGTGCAATCTGACACACATTAGTCTCTTAAAGGCAGTATCAATACGTGTGTGTGCGCGCGCGTGTATGCGGGCGTGTATGCATGCGTGCGTGCGTGCGTGCGTGCGTGAGTGCGTGTACGTGCATGCGTGCGTGCATCCGTGTGTGCGCGCGTGAGTGAGTGAGTGAGTGAGCGTGCTTACGTGCGTGCGTGCGTGCGTGCGTGCGTGCGTGCGTGCGTGCGTGCGTGCGTGCGTGCGTGCGTGCGTGCGTGCGTGCGTGCTTGCGTGCGTGCGTGCGTGCGTGCGTGCGTGCGTGCGTGCGTGCGTGCGTGCGTGCGTAAGTGCGTGCGTAAGTGCGTAAGTGCGTAAGTGCGTAAGTGCGTAAGTGCGTAAGTGCGTAGGTGCGCGCGCGTGCGTGTGTGTGTGTGTGTGTGTGTGTGTGTGTGTGCACGCGTAGAAATGCGCATGCTGCTGTACAGGTACATATAAACGCACCAGCATGCGTTACATCTGCTGCTTCTATGCTACAAATATGACTTCACGCATTACTTTGTTTGTTTCCAAAAATGCGTTTTAACTTATCAAATGCGACTATCCATACTTACCGTATTGATACACTAGATTGTAAGAGGCATCTTCCAGCATTTAAACAAAAAGCTAAAGTATAACTTAAGCTAAAGTATAACTTAATTCACCTTTCCAGAGTACCCACCCATCATATGACGTCATAATGAACTACGTGATGTGTACAATGACATCATAATGAATGACGTCATGAATGACGTCGATAAGTACGTCACGAACGCATATTTGAAGACGGTCTACGCGTTGTTGTACAAATTGTTTGCTTTTACTATTTAATACATATTCTGTTTGAATATTTTGAACCTAATTTGAGTGGGAGCTGTTGCTGCCATAGCCAGCAACAGCACCCAGTCAAATTAGTTACAAAATATTCAACGGCTTCCCTGTATAGTTTTCAGGAAATTAATAGTTAGGGCATTTGGGGATCGATCAACCCCAACACGTTGAGGTGTGGGTGGACCTTAGCTAGTGATGGGCGGGACATGGCTAAACATTGAGAGGTCCATTGTGAATGTCTGAAACTCTGAGACGATGAAGATTGGGTTGTGTGAGCATGCACTTCACCTCGATTTAGCACTGACCGTATATGTTCGAGGCACAAGAATAGATGCCGACATAACTGGCACCGCTCTAAATGATAAAATGGCTACGTGACACCTTAATCCAAATAGTCTCCCGTAAAGGATCATATCATGATTTGTCTGTATGGATCCACATGTGTGAATTTCATTAAGACATTTATGATCTTGTCTGAACATTATTCAAAACCGTGAGAGGATAGACGTGTAAAGCTATTGGCACAGACACCTCACAATGAATATCTTATTTCATTGACCTTTGTATATGTGTATTAGGTTAAAGGTCACTAGAGAATAATGCCTATAAACCATCTTTGATCCGGTCTTCGGCAACGACCCTGTACATGCTCCAAATCTTGTCTTTGTTAAATGCATTGCAGTACTGATATTATATCAAGTGTGGACAGCGTTATTAATTATGGTAGATTCCAATTAACCGTTTGATAACTACATTGTGTCAATAATATATCAAAATCTTAGATTAATAAGTATCATCATGCTGGGCAAGAGAAGATTAATTTTGAAAATTTACAACTGAAATAGCTGGCTCGGTTATCGAGCCAGGCATTTCAGTGGGAAATTAAAAAAATAATCTTCTCGTGGGCTGCAAATGGGCATTCATTAAGACCACTACAGCGGCCGGTTTCAGCCTACTTCGTCGTGAAAGGGTTACGGGGTAAATAATACGTGTGCGCAATACGATGATTGCAGTAACTCTTGTGTTATGTCTGTTAACATTGGCATATGCAAACTGTCAGTACATTTACAAAAGTACAGATAACTTTGTGGACTAATACCCATTGATGACGTAAAGATGAGACTGCTAGGATAGGCACTGTATATGTGGGTTATAAAATATGGCGATTAATTAACTATCATCAACGAAGACGCGACGATTCAATAAGATTGGGATCTATGCCATGTTTAAGATTTTGAAACCAATTTGTATGGGCTGTTTGCAAATTAGTTTCCAGTATTCCATAACTTGCCTATGCCAGTGTCACCTGGTACATCCGAGATCAAATGATGTGCATAATTATTGTGCTGTCCAGCATAGTGATTCAAAGATGAATTATCCAGTTAACTGAAAATTTTGCTATAATACATGATATGGACTTAGCTAGGTGTACGATATATCGTATGCCCCAATATCTTAAAACGTCTTCATATGCGCACATTCTTTGCATAAAATATTACTAGCGGTTAAAATCGCAACTCTTATACTGATATTGTCTTATTTGTTTCTTTGACAATCAGGATCGGTGTGTGGTGTGGTGGTGGGGTGGAGTGGGGATGGAGAAGCGAATACAAATAAATCAGGAACGATAGAAGATAAGTCCACTTATGTTGTTGCCTAGCTCAGGATTCATAACTATACGCGTTAAACCTTTATTTATTAACACGCTGAGCGAAATATGACAAGTTATTAAAAAAATTAGCGTCGAGCAATTTAAAATATCTAAATAAATGAATACGTGCTCCTTCCAGAATAATCTAAATGGAAATTCTTGTAGTGATATTCCTTTTGCAATATTCAACATAACGATCTCACATCGTAAAGCGGTTCAATATGGTCACGGTTTGAAAACCAGCGTAATCATGCTCAAACCGAAAAAAATTGGTTTGGTCAGAATAGAGATTCAGGGAAGCGTTATCAGTTGACTCTCAATTCGCTATAGTACATAATATGGATTAAGTTACACATGCTTGAGATGTGGTAGTGATGGTGTGTTGGTGGGTTAGTGGTGGGCGGGTGGGTGGTGTTGGGGTGGGGTGGGGTTGGGTGGAGTTGGGTGGGTGGGGTGGGGGTACCAAATACGAATAAATCACGAACGATTTAACACGTAGTTCCAAGTATGTTGTTCTTTAGCTTTGGATTCAAAAGGGACCTTTCCAGTTGATTCATCCAGGATATGACGTCATAAACATCTACGTGACGCATATGATAATCAATTACACCATGAATGACACGATTTAGTCCATCTTAAACGCGTAATAGTGCGACACGTTGTACGAATTGCATGGCTTTACTATTTCATAAACATGCTGTCAAAGGCAGCAACAACACCCAGCCAAATTAGTTTCAAAATTTTCAACAGCTTACCCGTTTAGTTTTCGGGAAATTGATGGTCAGGGAGTGCAGAGATCGATTGATTCCAAAATGGGCACAGTGTGGGTGGAGCTTAGCTAGAGATGGGCGGGGCATAGATAAAACTAGATTCATAGACATGTTAAACGACCCGCAGTTAATATATTGACTCACTCAGCGAAATCTTACAAGCGATTTGACAAATTAGCTGAGACATATTTAAAATGTCTAATGATGTAATACATGTTCCGTCAAAACTCATCTAAATGAAAAATACGATGGTGGCATTCCGTTTTGAAATATTCAACATCCTAGTGTGTTATTGTTGGGAGGTTGTTGGGAAATGTATCTTTCCAGTGTTACCTATGCCCCGTCCATCTCTATATATGCTCCATCCACACCTCGTTCGTGTTAGGATCGATCAATCTCTGAATTCTCTGACTATCAATTTTCAGAAAACAATAATTTGACTGACCGCTATTGCTATTGCAGCAACAGTGTCGATTCAAATTAGTTTCAATATATTCGACAGAATCTGTATTAAATGCTACCAAAGACATACTATTCGTACAACGTGTCGGACTATTAACATAGTATATTATAAGCATTAAAGACGGACTATATCGAATCATTCATGACGTAAAGAGTATGACGTCATCATACACGTCACTTGATTATGACGTCATATGACGTCAGATGATCGATGGATAACTGGAACGGTGAATTGTGATGTTGTGTACATCTGAATTTAAAGTGTTTAAGACGCACGTGTCAATCATCAAGTAAACCCCACATTCAATCTCCCATCTGAAACGAGATGACATGAAGAGAATTGAAATATGCCATCATAAAACCCCTAGGGTACGGATGACTCATTCATTATTCATACCATGCTGGTGTGCATAGGGCACGAAAATAGTATGCCAAAAACACTGGTTCACGTCTTCAAATATGATTCCCGAGAAAATCTAATGGAGTAACTCACGCTACAGCACGCGCATGCTGGAATGGACCTTTCCAGCTTTAGATATGCCACCCCCATCTCTAACTCAGAAGCTCCACCCACACCTCTCTGGTATTGTGGTCGAATGATCCCTGAACTCCCTTACTATCGATTTCCATAACACTATACAGATAAGCTGTTGAATATTTTGAAACTAATTTGACTCGGTGCTCTTGCTGCCTATGGTAGCAAGAGCACCGTGTCAAATTAGTTTCAAAGTATTAAACAGCAGGTTTATTAAATAGTAAAGACATACACAACACACACCAACGCCCAGTCCGTCATCAAGCTTAGCTACATCATTCCTAACGTCATTGATTGCGATCTCATCATACACATCTCATAGTTGATTATGACGTCATATGATGAATGGACACACTGATACGTTCCATTTAGAGCGATCATACACTTACACTCTGTTGTTCTTCCTATGAATGGGAATTATCTTTTCACCAGCGACTACACTCATTTGTTCTTCCTACGAATGGGAATTATTTTTTCACCAGCGTGGCTAACATGGTTAGTCAAAATGTATTCTTCTTGCAGCTGCAATGTTTGGTAATATGTGTCTTGACAAGCCAACCCATATTGAATTGTATTCGAAATTTATGAAATCTTTTGGTTGTCGTCGGTCCACGTTCATGTACTCATGGACATATAAGTGAATGCCTGGTATTAACCGTAAAATATTCTAGTAGAACAAGACGTGGCGATTCTTCTAACGCTAAACCTGATCTCTATACCATTACTATCAACGAGATGGGTAACATCCAGACCATGCCAATTCCTTTAAAGAAAATCAATGTGTCCCTCGGTAAATCCAATTTATTTAAATGATTCAATCCCACTGATACAAATACGACACGCGACCTACTGAGCACTGGATTCAGACAACGCCAATGCCATAAGATTCAGACAATGTCAATGCCATAGTATGCTCAAAACAGGCCATCGTCCTCGTGTAGTAAACCGGATGTTACACGAGGTATCACATGACAATAGCAGATATAAAATTCACGTATCTCAATTTAATACAGGTTCCCTAAAAAGCTGTTGAATGGTTGAATATAATTTGAATGGAACCTTCTGCTGCTATATGCAGAAGCAGCTACAAGTTAAATTTGGTTCATAATATCCAATAAGATAGTCCGTATATCATAACTAATTTGTATTTTCGTACTCTGTATAGATTACAGGCTTCAGAAATGTGTTCGACAAACAACATTATATGTCCTGATCTTTGATTTCATTTCATGAGCCGCATCGATAATAGCTCATCAAGCTATGGTGACCAAGCATTGCCTCCGTGACCACTCTGGACTCGTGGCAGACACTCGTGAAAATAGGATGGGGATTTACGGTACTTGGAATGGTTAGAGACTAGTCTTTTATAGTGCTTGATTGTTGCCAGTGGATAACTAGTATCAGGCTAATATTTATAATAAGACAATGTGACCAGTTTATAAGTAGATCTAACATGTTGTAGGAATCCCAACGTACGACCACACGTGGTAATGCGCACATATGCACGCGCGGGCAAGCTCAATGTAGGAATCCAGTTTTAGCTATGCCCTGCCCATCTCTATTTAAGCTCCACCCACACCTCGCTCGTTCCCTGGACTCCTTTACTATCAATTAGCAGAAAACTATCGAGGAAAGCTGTTGAATACTTTGAAACTAATTTTACTGGGTGCTGTTGCTGCCTATGGCAGCAACAGCGCCCTGAGAAATTAGTTTCAAAACACTCAACAGTATATGTGTTAAATAGTAAAGACGTACAATTCTTACAGCAACGCTTAATCCGTCACCAATTAAGCGTTCTTGACTAACTTATCCATGTCATTGATTATGATGTCATCATAGACGTCACGTAGTTGGTTATGACGTCATATGATTGGTGGATACACTGAAAAGATCCATAGGGCGAGTGGGAGGAGCGTGTAGATAAATAGCGACGGACAGATAGACAGGCATACAATGGGTTGGATCGATTGGCATCCAGTCAAAGACGTAGCAAACACACCCAAAGGGTATACAAAGACTGACACGACGCCGTTGCGGAATATTCAAAGTAAACATCGTAATTCTCCTCGCCAGCAGTTTTCTTGTATTATAACAAAATTACATGAAACACGTGACTTTGAAAAAGGCTCGTCTTGTCTTACTGGAATATAATACGTCTTATGATAGACTGAATATGAAAAATATGTTCTCGAATCACCAACTTGAGTTTCACAGAGCGTAACTTGAATAAGCTCCCGGCAATGTATCAGCAAGAATTTCTCATCCAATCTCAAAGATGGCCCAATGAATTGTGAGTTGCTTTGCAAAGATTAGTTGAAACGTAGTTTGAAGCACCGTTGCAGTAGTGTATGATTTATAAATAGAATCTCTAAGTATTATCAGAAATGTGTGAGACCAATGGTTAAATCGTAAATTGTATCACTCGTCGTGCTATGTGAGCTAAAATACATTCATATTAAGGGTTGGGCACATTTGATTTCCCATTTGACATTAATCTGTTGTAGGACAAGGAACCAGAAAAAACATCAAATTGCAAACTAACGAAAAGTGGCACAGAACATGGAAGACACGAACTCTGATTTTACGAGCAACGATTCTGTCAATTTCAATTACGCTCGGCTTATCTTGCAATTTTAGTTTGCTGTCCTCGTCTTGTTTTACCATTTTACGGCCTTATTACCCAAGACACGTCCGCATAATTGCGTTCATCACATAACACACTTCCAAAATTGCAACATTATTTTTCCCGAGACAAATTTACTAGAAAGATAAAGAGAACACATTAAAATTCACATGGCGTCAACATTGCCGCTTGAATAGATGTTACGGACGCTGTCAATGTATTACATAACTGTGGCATGGTGAGGGGGTTGTGTTTTTGTCTTAGTTTTCTCACTGCTGTGCTGTCATCTTCCATCATGCTAGTATGTACTACGAACACACTTATATAAACATATTTCGGAGTGCATTCACATTGGGTTTCATAAATAATTATTACGTATCTCTCGTCCATTATCTATGATAGTATATATGTTACATTCCACAGCAACATTTATTGTGCTATTGTGTGCCGGTTTAAAGGTACACTGGCGGCGTCGTCGTCGTCGTCGTCGTCGTCGTCGTCGTCGTCGTCGCGTTGTGAGTTTGATAGAACTAATCCTAGAACGGTGGCTTACAGAGAAACTTCAAGAACATGTATGATTTGATAACTAAAGACCATGAACAACGAAACTTTGCTAAAATTTGCGAATAGTGTTTGGGCGCCTGAGTTCGCGCATATGCCAGTATATGCGTATGCGCGCGCGTGTCTGCGCGTTATGAGAACTTAGATCTTAATGGAATGATATTCAGTGAGGAGGTCAAGACTCTGATTAATGAAGCATTAAAGAAGAAATAGAGAGATGAGCATCCAAAACATGAATCAGCAGCCATCCATAATCAGCTGTCCAGAAGAGGACACGTGATAATCTTTCATATCCGTGTACGAGAAACTGAAGATTGGCACATCAGCAAAGAGCCCCTGTGGCACCACCCAAATAACAGTTACGCACATATTACATGATTGCACATGTTTCAATTAGCAGCGGTACAGCCACTGGCGATCAACATTAACCCTCAATCACAAGCTGTAGGGGGGGGGTGTACAGACAACTTGGCTAACACATAAATCTGAACGTAAGAAGAAGAAAAGCAAAGGTTGTTGTAAGGTTCTCCTGGGGGTTTTGATGAATCTTATTGACTCTGTGCAGGTTACTTGGCCGGTACTGGCCCAATTCCGGCCCGTAATAGGCTGGTGTCGGTCCAAACCGAGACCTTTAAGGCAGTAACCTGCATCATCAGGTAAATGTAAGCAAAAATGATGAATGACGGGTACTCGGAATATTCTGAAGCTTACTGTCAACTATATAGCGTACTGTTAAAGCTATCTATAACGTACAACTGTTGTTGCGACAAAATAATATTGCGATTTTATAGGCCCACCCGTCTTAAAAAAACAGCATAATAGAGAGAGAGAGTTCCAGTTTATCTATCAATCTTATGACGTCATAATCGACTACATGGCGTATATTATGACGTCATAATCAATTGCATCATGAACGGCGTAGCTAAGGTCGTTACGAACGCTTACTTGATGACGGACTAAACGTTGTTTACTAATTGTATGTCTTTACTATTTTATGAACATATTGTTGAATACTTTGAAACCAGTTTGACAGGGCGCTGTTGCTGCCATAGACAGCAAAACCACCCAGTCAAATTAGTTTCGAAATAGTCAACAGCTTAAGTGTATTGTTTTCTGGAAATTGATAGGCAGGCAGTTCATGAATCGATCGATCCCAACACGGGCGAATTGTGGGTGGAGCTTAGCTTAAGATGGGCGGGTCATAGCTAAACCTGGAATCCTTCATTCTTCATCACACGCCGTCTACAACAGAACATGTGTTGTATTTGACGTCCACCTGTTTTTGTGGCCACCTTTGCCTGGCCTGTACAGTATCCGTTCCAGACAGGGTAGGCATATGCCAAGTTTACACGCCTAACACTTAGAGCTCCAAATTTAACCACGAGAACCCCCATTTGCCGAACAAATGAAGAGTATTTTTGAAGATTTACCAGTGGAATTACTGGCTCGGTCGTCTAGCCAGTCATTCCAGTGGTAAGTTTTCAGAAGTAGTCGTCTCTTGTTCTGCAAATTGCAATTTCTCAAGAGAAGCCATTTTTGGCTGATATGAGAGTTAAAGAGTTAGCTGTATTGCTATCATACGCCCGCACACACATACGCACGTTTATAATTCTTATTAGACGGCCGTCAATCTCGACGGTCATCAAGACGGAGGAGCACTAAGCAAACATTTACTTACCTGGAAATGCAGGGACACACGTATGGCAAACACTTCAATACTGACAGCCAAGCAAGACAAACGACCCTAAAAAGGGTAAAATCTATATATTGAACTTGCTTTTAACCGATTGACATTCGATGATGAATGGCCATGTGGACGCGAACGTGAGATGTGTTGTTCTCAGATGGCGTTGTGGAAAAGTACCTGAATCAACGAGAGAATGAATCTCTCATTTAGTCTTTTAGTTGGTCAGCCAGTTAGTTGGCCGATCAATTGGTCAGTTGACTGGTTTGTGGGTTGGTCGGTCCGTCAGATGGTCAGTTTGTCGAAGTTTAAGTTCAAGTTTATTTACCGCCCAGGTCACATCCTGACATATGGGGATCTACAATGTACAATAGTTTATATACACAGTAGCTGTTGGGCTATTATACAATTTCTTTTAAGCGATATCTTATATATCATCCTCGTCGTTGTAGTCATCGTCCTCGTCGTCGCCGTCCTCGTCGTCATCGTCGTCGGCTTCGTTGTCGTCGTCGTCGTCGTCGCCGCCGCCGCCGCCGCCGCCGCCGCCACCGCCGCCGCCGCCATCAGCATCGCCAGTCAAGCTCAGTCGGTCTATTCATTCATTGGTCGATCAGTAAGCCAGTCGGTCAGTAACTCGATAAGTCTGTGAGCTATGTATTCATTCAGTCGGTCAGTTAGTGATCAGTCAGTTGGCCGGTTGCTTTATCGCTCAGTCAGTCGGTCAGTTTTTCGGTTTGTCGGTCGGACCGTTGATCAGCTTGTTCGTCTGTCAGTCAGATGGTCGGTAAGTCCGTCAGTCAGTCGTCGGTCGGTCGCTCATTTGATCGGTTTGTCAGTTATTCAGTTGATCTTCCTGGATTGGAATGGATGGATGGATGAAGCGATTTGTTGTTGGGTGGTTGGGTGGCTACGTGGCTGGGTGTGTTTGTAGCTTTTAGAGTTGGTGGTTGGGTGGATGGCTGGGTGGGTGGGTGGTTGGGTGTTTTGCTGGTTGAGTTGGTGTGTGTGTAGGTGGGTGATGGTGGTGGATGGGTGCTGGATGTATGAATGGATGGGTGGATGAGTGGATCGGTAAGTGGGTATTGCTGGGTGGGTAGGTGAGTTTTGAGTGGTTGAGTGTGTGTTTTGGTGAGTGGGTGGGTGGATGAGTGGATGGACGGATGGATGGACAGGCGGACAGATGGACGGCAAGACGGATGGACGGACGGATGGCAAGACGGATGTATGGATGGACGGATGGATGGCCGGCGAGTGGTTGGGCAGGCTTTTGGGAACCAGGGCGAGTGGGCGGGCGAGCAGGGAAGTGAGTGCTGTGATGTTCCGATTGCTCATGATGTTGTTATTAATAATCATTAATACCTACTAATCCCAACATGCGCTATCGTGTAATCGCGCAAACCCTGGATTTCAAATTACATTCCTTTGCAACACCGCCGCCATCGTCCACGCAGGCAATTTTACCATACGTCTTTCTTCTACTCACTTCACCGACGCAATGACCTGCTCATCGATACCTATGTTGACAATCTTATAAACGGATACTAACTACTCTGGCAAATACCGCAGACAGCGAACCATCTCTCCCACTCTTGTTCGCGCTGTCCCTCACAATCGATTGACCATACCGTCAACCATTGCTATAACGGAACGTTCGTGGTACATACATGTAGTCTTTAAATACAAATTGTATGTACCGCGATGGGAACCCTTTACCATTATATATTATACTTGTGGTCAAAGATGTTGCGTTTTTGGACAATTGTGTATACCCTCACCTGTCTCAACGACTTCCCGGTGTGTGGTCCCCCAAAAATCAGGTGCTCGTTATCCACAGGTTTCTGCCTAGTAGCATCATCACCTATCACATTGCTCCTTCAGCGAGTACTACAACTGCTAGACTCTCGTAGTGTGTTCTCGCTATTGGAGATTTGAAGTGAGATATCGACGCCGGCATAGCTCGCGACCATCCAGGGTGCCGCATTGGAGTTTGGCGCATTGAAAGGCGGGAAACTTCTTCCATTTAGAGTCTATATTGTTTTGTAAGGCGGTCCACACCGCAATAATAATACTAAAGAGTGTATTTATTATAGAGCACGTCTAATCAGTATGTGTAGCACTCCGTAGCATCAACGCCCAATAGAAGAATTCTTCGAATGAAATTTTCTATATCCACCGCTTATTTCGCTTCGTCCGTCAACCAAACGAGTTGGTTGTGTCAGTTCAAACTGTGTTTCTTACTTGGAAGAGGATATTAATTACAACTTTACCAAGTCTTGTGTTCTTGGAAGTCATCTTTAAAACTCCTGGGTAGCGTTCTAGGCCGAGTGTTTAACGTCAGAAAGGTGATAGGTTATACGTGAATGTGTTATAGCCAGTGGCAATGTGAATTCGACGAGGTTATTATTTTTTTGCAGTATTGAAATCTTCTTAACCCATTCAATCCTGAATTCCCATAATCTCAACTTCAAGACAACTATGCAGTTAGCATGTTAAATATTTTAAGCTAAATTTGCAGTGAGCTGTTGCTGCCATAGACAGCAACACCTCCCAACCAAATTAACTTAAAATATTCAACACAATAGTTTTGGGATCATAGATGATTTTTTTCTTATTTGGCTTTCGGCTTCAACGGGTTAATCTTGGTGTAAGTAGTTGTCTTGTGGGCACTTAACTCATATTGTTTTATAGTCTGGATACCACCTGTGTATAATATTGTGCTTATAGCCTTCTGGAATATCGTACAATCTCCAGATTGTAGTATCGTAAGGTAATTATACGTGAGCGATGGGCCGTTTGGATATGGCGTTCTGTAAAGTGTAAGGGTGGGTTGGTAATGCCTGATTGTCGTTGTTTAAATATGTGAAACTAGGTAAATTGAAATATTTAAACGCTTTTCAGTCTAGTCGCTTTCTAATTAAATTGTCGCGAGTTGTAAATGGTTGGTATAGTTATAACTAAATTCGGCTTGACCGAAACGCTAGACCAATGCGTAAGCGTATAGATTTTAATAGCAAAATGAATTTCCATCTTGTATCTCGCTCACACATGAAGAAAAAGGAATTCTTTTTTAAACTAAATTAACTTCCGCAGAGAAATTTAGAGAAAGGATGAACGCAGATATAAGCTAACATAAATTGTAGCGGGATCTATATGGAATGCTTCGTTGCGCGCCTGTTGTGTTGAGCGTTTTTCTTTTTTTTGTTTATTTGTGTGTTTATTCTTTGTTTGTGTGTTCATTTGTGTCTTTGATTTATTGCCTGATTTATTAATTGATTATTCAATGAAGTTGATCGACTGATTTTTTTTATCACTCGATTGATCCAACACTCGGCCGATTGACCGTATCGATCTGTATATTGATTGGTTGTATGGTTGTTTGTTTGTATGGTAGGCCCTACAGTTAATAATAAATGCAACTTATGAATTGAATAGAGAAATCAAGTTTATCCATCAATCATATGATGTCATAATCAACTACGTTACGCGTAGACTGACGTCATAATCAATTAGGTTATGAATGACACATTTAGTGCGTCATAAACGCTTAATAGTCTGTCAGGTTGTGAGAATTGAATACGTTTACTATTTAATAAACATGCTACTGAATATCTTGACGCTTATTTGACTGTACGCTGTTGCGGCCATAGGCAGCAACAGCACTCAGTAAAATTAGTTTCACAATATTCAACAGCTTACCTGTATAGTTTTCTGAAAATTAAGATTCGGAGAATGTAAGGATCGATTGATCCCAACACGCGCAAAGTGTGGGTGGAGCTTAGCTAGAGATGCACGGGGAATAGCTAAAACTGCATTCCCCAATTGTATCTTCATATTATTGAATTTTTGCCAAAATCGTCGAAATTACTACGGAATTTAATAATGGAATAATTCGTTAGCGTCTAGAAAGTAGAAACCCAGAAACCCAGATCGCTCTCGAGACATAATTCTTGATTCACTATTCTATTTGGGGGGGGGGGTGTCATTCCGCAACTAGTTCTAATCTAATTTATGCAAATCCGATAGAAGTAATCCTTGATTCACGAAACGGAATTCTCTCGCTTACATGGATATTTTGCTCTGTTGTGTAATTGCTTGTAAGCAGTTGCGTGCTATAAGTACCTATACACGTCATTCTTATATGTTTAATGTATATCATTGCTCATTCTAGTATAGCTCTAATACGCGAACCACCATTAGCTGCGTACATTACCTACGATTGGTGTCCACTACGCGACCCATTATCTGAAAATTTGTTTTACAATCTTGCAAGTTTTGCTCGACAAATTGCGCTCGAAATCATTCTCGTGACATTTTGCTTTCACCTGACATTCTATCCTCGCGCCATAAGGGGAAGAGCATATTGCGGTCAGGTATGTCTGCCTGGCTTCCTGCCTGCCAGCCAGCCTGCCTGCCGGTTGGTCAGTCAGTCGGTTGATTGGTCTCTCTCTTATACTTTTTAGCAACGGATTACATGACAAAACAAAATAAACGGTTTAAATGGGTTGAAACTATCAAATCTATTCTGGAGAGCACAGGTCAACTAAGTTTATTTGAGACAGAGCAAATAAATACTAAACAATTAATAAAACAAATTAAACATATTTTAGAACAACAATATATAGAAAAATGGTCTAGAACATTAGCCGAATCATCGCGACTGACGTTTTATAAACAAATTAAATCGAATTTTGAGCCCGAGAAATACCTAAAATTACTTCCATACCGGGACGCCATAACATTCTGCCGCTTTCGTACGCTAAATCACCAACTCGCTATTGAGGCAAAGAGATGGATCGGAATAGAACGCAATGAGCGCCTCTGTAGTATATGCAATGTTATAGAAGATGAAATCCATTTTCTCTTCCACTGTCAGAAATATGTGAGAGAAAGACACCGATATATACCTCATTATTATATACGGGAGAATACATTTGAAAAAAACCCAAAGGTCTATTCGCAATATGTAATAGACCGATACTAAGCAGGATGTGTAAATACTTACGATTTTCAAAACAAAAAGCAACAGAACAACATCAACAACAACAACAACAACAACAACAACAACAATAAATTTGTTATCAACGACAACAACAAATACAACAACAAAAACAACAACAAAAACAACAACAACACCACCAACAACAACAACAACAACAACAACTCCTACTGCTACAGCTACTGCTGCTGCTGCTGCTGCTGCTATTGCTACTGCTACTGCTACTGCTACTGCTACTGCTACTGCTACTGCTACTGCTACTGCTACTGCTACTGCTACTGCTGCTGCTATTGCTACTGCTACTGCTACTCCTTAAGCGGCGGCATCAACATCATCATAATCATGATAATAATAATAATAATAATAATA
Organism: Chaetoderma sp. LZ-2023a; assembly: GCA_034401795.1. NCBI lineage: Eukaryota > Metazoa > Mollusca > Caudofoveata > Chaetodermatida > Chaetodermatidae > Chaetoderma > Chaetoderma sp. LZ-2023a. The sequence goes on along the minus strand of CM067363.1, from coordinate 28,294,100 downwards.
ATAATAATAATGATAATAATAATAATAATAATAATAATAATTAATTGCAGTACTCTCATGTATACAGATCTCTACCGTCACATGTTTATTGATTTGTGTACCCTCATATTCCGTTTAATAACGGACTGAGTGAAATAAAGAAAACTGAAACTGAGAGATTAAGGCCGTGTTCTCACTAGCGAATTAACCGGCGCACCGCGCTAGTGAGGTATGGCGTTATTCCCGATTAACTTTGCAGCGAGAACACGGAGTGACGCCGTGTTCTCACTGGAGAGTTACTTGGGAATAACGCCATACCTCAGTATGGCGTACCGTTTGTTAAGTCTCTAGTGAGAACACGGCCTTAATCCGGAATACCGCCATTCTGAAATATGGCGTTATTCCCGAGTAATTGCCTTAATGTAAGAAAACAGAAGAAATCGTAACATATGAGGGCATATTGTGTGCAGATTAGAAAATTGAATTATGGATAGGTATAACTAACACAGTTTGGTTTAAACGTGATTTATTTTGTTCAGATGGAAGCACGATAAGACTTAGAGTCTTATGCCCGTGTCTCCCATACACATACAGATTATTCAAAACTTTTTTACAACAAAATGGCGGCAAATCATAATAGTTTAATTAATTGTAGTCTATTGGTGTGCAAAAGGGTGTGGACGTTGAGTGTGAGGTGGGGGAGAGTAGGAAGAAAGACCGAGATAGAGAGAGAGGAGGAAGGGGGGGGGGGGGGGGAGAGAGGGTGATAGATAGAGAGAGCGAGGAATAAGATCAAAAATTGAAGAATAGCAGATGTGAGCTCTAGGTGCTGCCTTCGCCCCGACCTGTACGTGTTGGGCTGCTGTCCATTTACCCCTTAAACTATAAGTTCGCGAACGGGAAGCTACTGAAAGCGGTTGGTGTTAATTATGTATTGACATACCGTATTACAGATCAGTTTATTCATTTCCAAGTTGGCAGTGTAAGTCCCGTATAGAAGCTGGTTGACCGTAAGATTAGCAAGAGAAATATCTAACACAGTTTCAAAACAAAACAATAATTATGTTAATTGAAACGAAAGGAATTCATCATATTGATAACGTGTGTTATCATTTCATAAAATTGCGATACACGATTTAAGCATCTAAAAGTGTACATCAATTATAACAATTTCATTTTAAAGCAGTCTTGTAACGGGTCTTTAAACACCTACTCCAAACACCGGGGTCTCCTTTCTGAGGCACTTATTGATTCTTGTGAGATTCTTTGTCCGCGACCTTATTAATTCTGGTTTTTTAATCTAAAAATTAAATTGATTTATTCCGATTTTCAACTGTCCCGACCTCGAGGGAATTGCGCGATGCGTAGATGAAATTACATCTGGTCTTCAGATGCCAATCAAAGGTGACGAGGCCTAGACAGAAACCAAGCACACGTGACACGTGTAAGCGCATCGTTTGCAAAGCGATCGTAAAAAATATATCAATTTAAATAAATTGTTAACCTTTTTTTGTGACGTGGTTGTTTGGAGACGACACGATGTAATTTATTGCAAACCGTGTTATTACCGTTTTTTAATAATTCCCATTTGTGTACTTTGTCAGTTTTGCTGGTATTATGGCCACTGTTTTTAATGTGTTGCTGTACACCGTTGCTATCAATGAAGGAATGGAGTTTTCCAATTTATCCATCAATCATATGACGTCATAATCAACTACGTGACGTGTAGGATGACGTCATAATCAATGGCATCATGAACGGCGCAGATAAGTTCGTCGCGAACTCATAATTGATGAGCGATTAAGCGTTGTTGTAGTGTACGATTTGTATTGTGTTTACTATCTAATAAACATGCGGTTGAGTATTTTGAATCTAATTTGATTGGGCGCTGTTGATGCCGTAGGCAGCACAGCGCCCAGTCAAATTAGTTTCAAAATATTTGATGAAGTGTGTATTAAATAGTAAAGCCATACAATTCGCACCGTGTATCGGACTATTAAGTGTTTAAGACGGACTAACTCGAGTTATTCATGCCATAGCTTATTATGATGTCATACTACACGTCACGTAGTTGATTATGACGTCATATGATGGATGGATAAATTGGAAATGTCCATTGTCAAGATAATTACTTATTTCTATGTTTACACGCTATGCATAAAAAGGTGGTCGAGGTCTGGGTTCTCGTGAGTATTCTTCTTCTTCCACTTCTTCTTGTTCTTCTTCTTCCGCGTTCGGTATAATTCTGGTCATTGCTATATCTTCAGTCCAATGAGTGCCATGAACTGGATCTTTCTGAGATCATCTGTCCGACCACAGAGTTTATGTATCATGAGTTCCCGCAAGGTCATATCTTTGGACGCTCTGCATCCCAGAGAGACCAACTCTGCGGAATGTATTGCCTGCTGTCTTGTCTCCTGTACTGCATTCACACCTCGCTGCACCTGCAACACCAAAACAGTATTAGGTGAGCTCAAACGCAGCGACATCATAGTCCACGGCGGAAGAAAGTGGTCTGCCGTTTTCTCTTCAGGTGATTGTTGTTGCTCTGTGTAGGCTGGTATCAGTCATTATTATGCCTCCATACAGATTGGAATGTATACTTCAGAATTCAGTTTGTTTCCCTATAGGAAACGGAGATGTGTTGTTCTGGAAGACTGCTGTCGGCATTGTCTACTCTGCCACCTCATTCCCACTTACTTCACAATGTGCCGTAATCCACAGTGGTATGAAAGCGCGTGTCTAGGTTTCTATCGAGCTGTTGAATAGACATACACACATTTGAGGAAAGTACTTGAAGACAGTGTAGTGGATCTTTAGAATGACTACGTGAGATGATTTACCTTCCATGTATGGACTGTAGATTTTCTGTAGCTATAGTGAGTGCGAGCGTCGAAAATCACATCATGGGTTATCGGGTGATTGGAACCAATGCATGGTGACTCTACAAATGAGCTGCACCAGCTACCAGTCAAGTTACTTTCGAAATATCCAACGGAATATTCAACGTAACGTAAATAATATGTTGTGTCTGACTGTTACGTTTAAAAGGGTTAAGTTCGGATGAGTTCTTAAGCAAGCTCGTCGCTTTTGCATGATGGCTTAGAAGGGCCATCGCTTCATCACCTTGTAGAAAGCCTGACTCGATGCTCAATGCGATGTCGCGGTGTCTGCCACGATGCTCGATGCGATGCTCGATGTCGATGTGCATCGCATCGTCCATCGCGATATAGCATTGACCATCGTGTCAGATATCGCGCATCACATCGTGCATCGTGTTAGATATCGAGCAACGTATCGCGCATCGTGTCAGACATCGCCCATCACATCGTGCATCGTGTTAGACATCGAGCAACGTATCGTGCATCGTGTCAGACATCGCCCATCGCATCGTGCATCGTGTTAGACATCGAGCATCGCATCGGTCATCGTGGCAGGCATCGCGACATCGCATTGAGCATCACGCCAGGTATCGCATCATCGCATCGTCCATCGGCCTTTCTACAAGGCGATGGCCCTTCTAACCAATCATACTTTTGAGTGTAGGTTAATTACATCCGGTTGAAGTGTTCTTACAACGACAATCGATTATTAATGTAAGTCCGTATTTTATTACGTAGATTAAACAAATACTGGGTGTATAATGCAATTATACATATAGATATATGAGACAGCACGCGGAAGGTAAACTCCATGGCTGACTGCTGCAAGCCAACGGACAATAATCCGAATGGGCAATGACTCTAGACCTGCTGAATATTTTGAAAACTAGTTGACAGAATGTTGTTGGTGGCTTAGCCACCAACAACTTTCAGTCAAATTGTTTTCAAAATATTTAGCATATCCAGAGTTAAACCCCGTGAAAACATAGTCTGTAACAATCTGATTTGTTCTTTGGTTTTCTATATAGGTAACTATATTTGTGGCGTTGATGTAATGTAATGCATAAATTATTTACACACCGCGAGTGGATGAGTCTCGTGGTCTGTAAAAAATTCGGGTTTCTTGCTTTGTGATTTCATTAAGTGATGCGCTATCCTTAATAAAACAGCTTTGGGAACAATATAACGCGGGCACTAGGTTGGCCAGTGAAGCTCCATTGACCTCAGTTATGGCGTTTCTGGATGACGCAAAGCGGTTCCGCGAGATTGAAGGTTATTCCCTAGGTGTTCTACCATTGCGCTCATATTGAGAGTGTTAATGCCGACGATATTGGTGACGATGATAGTAACGTGATAATGACGACGACGACGGCGACAAGGACGACGACGACGAGAACGACGACAACGACGACGAGAACGACGACGACTTTCTGTTTTGCATTCAGTCGGTTGAGTCAAAATGAAATGTTGATCATCTAGGTGCGGCCTGCGGTCCGTTGTACGTCATCTAATAACGCGTGGAATGGATAATTCTTGTTTCGCAGTCAATCGTATGACATCATAATCAACTATGCTAGTAGCTATTTTCATCACGAACGCTTATCATCCATCACATGACGTCATACTCAACTACGTGACGTTTTGCTGACATCATAATCTTGACGTCATGAATGACGTAGGTAACTTCGTCACGAACGCTTACTTGATGACGGACTAAGCGTTGTTGTACTTCAACCCGCAGATCCAGTAAGTAGAACTGTTAGGGCTGTTTCTCGTCTGTCTGTTGAGTTTTTGCAGACGATATATTCTATGTGTTATATCTCTGGACTTGCTAAATATCTTGAGCACAATTTGACTGAAAGTTGTTTATGGCTAGGTCACAACAACTTTCAATCAAATTGATTTCAAAATATTTAGCATGTCAAGAGTGTTTGCTCGTTGAAAGTATTGCCTGGTGGCTTGCGGCAGCGAGACAGTTAATAATGGATATCTCGTTTTGGTCTAAAATGGTTGTTTTTTAAGACGCGTTGTTGTAAAGCCACGCTTCCTATAGAATCGCCATCATATAACCATCATAAGACTAACCCTCGCCTCCAGGATCTACACTGGTCTTCTCACCTGAGAAAACTTACACAGACGACATAGACTTCATAGATAAGGAAACGAAGCCTCTCGATGACATTCTCTGTATAGCTGCAGGATAATTTAAAGGATAACTAACCTCATCTCTTGATAGCTATTCAGATATTCAGCCTATAGTAGCTAAATGTTGGTACATTTCTACACTCTATGATGGCTGTCATGATTTATTTTTCAACCAATCAGAAAAAAATCTGCCGTGTCCGTCTCTGTGTATACGCTCGGTCATAGAGGTGCCATCTATAGTTTGGCAATGTGGTGTAAAAGCAACCGTACAGATAAGCTGTTGAATATTTTAAAACTAATTGAACCAACAACTTCCAGTCAGATTAGTTCCAAAATATTCAATGCGATCAGCATTACATAATAAAGAACGTAATGCATTGGCCTGGCGTCACACACTATCGCTAGAGGGGACAAAATGATGACGATCACTCATGACCAACAATGACGGCGGAAGTCAAGTGCGCATGCGCAGGATATTTCGCCCAACTTGGTCAGAATTTACTACATAACAAAGAGGAGATGGAGCTAAAACAAATGACTCATAAATACGGATTAGAAGGTCCTGATCTGTACTTAGATGATCCAATTCAGAAAGCAAAGTGGAAGTCCCTGATTAGAAGAGCTATACAACAATACTGGAAAGATGAGATTACAAGCACAGTACCACTGTACACATCACTTAGGTACTTGAACGAGCTTGTCTTTGTTCCAGGAAATCTGCATCCTGTTCTAGAAGCAGATTATTCCTCTGAAAGACATGTGGCCGGTATCTCCATTAAACCGAAGCTCCTTACTGGGACGTACATCCATTACAAGTGAACCGGTGCAGATTTAAACAGGAGACCCCGGATCCGCTATGTTAGTTGCGCAAATCAGAACAGGAGACACCGGAACACTTTTTAATCAGATGTCCCGCTCTAGCACCTGTAAGGCTGTTAGCCATCGAGTCTATAGACGCATGTCTTAAGAAATATTGTCAGACCGGCATTGCTAACTACTCAGCTGAAGAAGTAGTCCAACTGATTCTGTATTGTACAAGGACTCTAGATACCGAGCTTCTAACAACAGAGTTCCTGGGCGCATTAGAGTATCATGCCAGACGGCTGACATATCTTTTACACACTCACAGGTACACTTTACTTAGCGGCCCAAATCTGACCACACTCGCTACATTGTAGCTATCTTCTAGAACTTAACTCTTAAGTTACATTTTCCTACCCATACCTTGGATTTTTCTACTCATGCATAATATATGTCTGTTGTATGCTTCAGTACTACTTAAAAGGTGGAGGTTTTATAAAGACTACCGAGTGTTCTTTCCCGGTGACAGTCTTAATGATTAATGATAGATCTGTACATAGGCAGCTTGTTATCATACTAGTCGTCCTAATCCGGACAACAGTATTAAGTGTAAAGTGTTAAAAATTGTCATGACGGTGCTTAGGCGTTAGGATTCTTACGCATGTGAGTGCGGTTCTCCTACGACGGAGGTTATGATTTCTACAAGTTACATAGAATCCTTAGTTCCCGAGTCTATTTATATGGTGTTTGTAAAATAACACATATGCTCAGAAAGCCAATTTTATTAGCTATCTTTTGATGTACCTTATAATAATCTACATAAGTTAGAAGTTGCTTTCTTTTCATATTATATGTGCAAGGCATGCCCTCCGATAGGAATGTATGGGAAATCCACAAATATGCTACGAAAATGTGAGCATCTGTCGACTTTGAACAGATATGTATAACCTTTAACAATAACTATAAATATAATAGCACTATGGGTCAGAAAGTATGGAGATCCAAGATTACAAATCTGTAAAGATTATATGTTTGTGATAACGCCTTGTTACTTCCATTTGCATTTGAATGTTGGAAATCATATTCAAATAGAAAATAGTTGATGGATGTAGCAATGTAATAGGCGCGTGCGAAGGAGAGGTGCGAAGAGCGTCACGCGGCGCTAATTTCTTTGCCACGCCGACAATTAAGGTCGATATTGATTTCTTGGCCCACCGTTGTTTTGGATTGGGCGTGGACGAACGTGATTGGTGTGGTGGTTGAAATACATAAATAAATAAATGAATGAATGAATGAATGAATGAATGAATGAATGAATGAATGAATGAATGAATGAATGAATGAATGAATGAATGAATGAATGAATGAATGAATGAATGAATGAATGAACGGGGCGGACGGGCGAATGGACGAACGAACAAGCGGCTGAACGAACGAACAAGCGGCTGAACGAACGAAAGAACGAACGAACGAACGAACGAACGAACGAACGAACGAACGAACGAACGAACGAACGAACGAACGAACGAACGAACGAACGAACGAACGAACGAACGAACGAACGAACGAACGAACGAACGAACGAACGAACGAACGAACGAACGAACGAACGAACGAACGAACGAACCAACGAACCAACGAACCAACGAACCAACGAACCAACGAACCAACGAACCAACGAACCAACGCATATTCGTTCATGTCTATCTAATTCATAATTATGGTAAATAGATTTCGCGGCCATATAATGGCGGTTCTTTAAGCAGGGTGGTCTTACGACCACCCGTCTGACCATATTTATTTGCCCCTGAGTGTACGTGTCCCTTATATAAGGTTTGACTGGTTCAACATTTACGTCATATTACAAAGCAGATAATTGTGATACAGATAAGGAAATGTGACAGGATATGAATGATATGCTATCTACATCCGCATACCCGATCGGTGCAATACAACATTCGATATGAGACCAGCACCCCGTAAAAGAATCAGAACCTCTTCATGAATGAAACCACAACACGCGGCCGAGTTTGGACGTGAACAGCTATCAGGAACGGCTGAAGGTGTGCGAAGGAATAATGCAGGAAAAGTGGATTTCTCGGCTCACTGATGCGCAGCTCATTTGATATTGCTGAATGCTGCTTCCCTGGAAACATAACGTTCAAGTCGATTGGAAAAAATTGGGATACACCGATTAAGCATCCCTCTGGTCAAAAAGCTGAACTTATATGATACAATTCACCTTTCCAAAGAATCCATCTATCAATCTGACGTCATATGACGTCATAATCTGCTGAGCGGGGTGTAGGATGACGTCATAATCATTACGTCACAAATGATTACATATGGCCAGTCTTTAACTCTTAATAGCTGGACAGATTGTACGAATTGTATGTCTTTACTATTTAATAAACATGCTGTTGAATATTTTGAAACTAATTTGACTCGGCGCTGTTGCTGCCAAAGGCAACAACAGCACCCAGTCAAATTAGTTGCAAAATATTCAACAGCTTACCTGTATAGTTTTCTGGAAATTGATAGTCAGGGAGTTCAGAGATCGATCGAGCCCAAGACGAGCGAGGGGCGGGTGGAGCTTAGATAGAGATGGGCGGGGCATAGCTAAAAATCGAACGGTACATTGGTGCATTGCTGATATTACATAACCGCTACACTTGGCCAGTTCTAGATAAGCTTGGCGACTGCCACTCCAATCACCATCGTACCGTGATCAACCCAAAATAACGGACAGCATAATCCTCAAATGGCGTGCTATACCACGAGCGCCTTACTGTCCCGCTATCAGCGCTGTGGCCCAGTATAGATTGCCTATGGTATGTTCTGGGAGTGTCATCAGACAATGGGCGCTCCTGTATCGACTGAGAACCTCACAATTCGTCGTAATCAAAGTTGCTAAATATGCTAAAGAAGAAACAGAATTGGTTACACCAATACCTGGTCAGTATTATCGTCGTCATCGGTGGCGACGACAACGACGACGAACGCAGCAGCACTAACAGTATCGTCGAGAACCATATCCCATTGTGGATCACCTATAATTACCAAACGCCTGTCTTTTGCTGTTACGTTCTGATAACGTTGGCATGTTCGTTACAGACAACCCCAGTTTTGTAAATACGTAGCTCGTAGTTCGTTCCCCTCACTCCCGTCGGTCCACCTTCATAGCGACCAATCATATACAATGATTAAGTTAACCCTTTGACCCGTGAAAGTGTACTGTCTCAATTTTTAAACAACTATAATGGAAAGCTTTCGAATATCTTGTAAGTAACATGCGGAGCAGGTTGCTATTGTAGGCAGCAACAGCTCCCCGTCAAATTAGTTTCAAAATATTCAACAAAATAGTTATTTAGTCGTGAAGAAATTGTCATTTCTCGTCTGTAATGGGTAAAGGGTTAGTTTAATTTATGATCATTGTGCAGAATAATTCCATGCTCTCAGACTCGTCTGGGTTAACGCTACGAGCCCTAATTTCCTAGAATCCGAACAATCATACATATAAGTTTTAGACGATTTTGAAATTAATTTGACAGGAAGGAGCCTATTGCTTCCATAGGCAAAGCCCGGATGACAGACAAATTAGTTTTTAAATATTTAACCGTGAAAATTGTTAAATTATAACGGATTTTGGTGTTTTAAAACTAATTTGACACGAAGCTGTTGCTGCCTAGCGGGCTTCCAGTCTAATTAGCTTTAAAACATGTAACAGACATAATTGTTAAATTGTAAAGGAATTTGGTATTTTGTTTCAAAAGGTTAAAACGAATACGTCCGCGAAACGTGAATCTAGTCGCGGAAACCATGGGGCAATATTTCGCTATTGGTAACCGTATTTACCAACACTTCCAATCGCACTAATTCAGATGGAATAACAACAAACGCTGTCGGTTTTTGTTTGAAGGCTTGATGGATCGGAGATTGCGTACTAGAAAATAATTTCATATTCTATTTTAATAAACGTGATTCTATTTACCGAGAAAACATCGCCAAATAGGCATGCCATTACGAGTAGATTTGTGTTCATGTAAGATTTGTTATTTTTAGATTGTTGAACAAACTTGTCTCGAAAATATAATCATGTAAGGTTCCAGGAATCTTTTTTTTATTTCAAGTAATCTAAGGTAAATTTGAGGACTTTTTGTTAGTAACCATTACTCTCCTAGGATAGATGGATTTCGTCTCAAATGTTTTGTTTATTGAGAGCATATTGCATATTGGCTCCGCGTCATTCGCTTCCTGACGCACCACTGCGTCAAAATGGAGGATTTTGGTTTATCCCTCAATCATATGACGTCATAATCAACTACGTGACTTATAGGAAGACGTCATAATCAATTACGTCGTAAATGACGTAGTTAAGTCCGTCACGAACGCTTACTTGATTACGGACTAAGCGTTGTTATACGAATTGTGTCTTTACACATTTAATAAACGTTCTGTTGAATATGTTGACACCAATTTGACTGGGCGTCGTTACTGCTTATGCATCAACAGCACCCAGTCAAATTATGGTCAAAATATTCAACAACTTGCTTGTACGTTTTCAGAAAATCGATAGTCAGAGCGTTCAGGGATCGATCGATCCCAACACACGCGAAGAGTGGGTGGTGTTTAGCAAGAGGTGGGTGGTGCATAAATAATTCATTAAACGAACTTAAACCAGCAACGGCTACCAGGCAAGTTAATTCGAAAAATGCAACAGCCTGTTTCTAATTTTGCTTTGACAGTACACTGCAAAATCATAGATTACTCGTATACGCTTGAGGACAAAGACCGACAGTTTCAGTTTCACGTTTATTACACTCAGGCTACCGAGGCAGCATATGAGGGTACTTATTTATAACAATTATTATGGCGAGTAAAGTGACAAAATATACAGTGATTATCACGAGGTTAATAAAAAAATACTAATTACCTTAATAACGGCGATAATAGACTTGGTGACTTATTTGTTCTTGGCATATAAAAGGTATTCACACATTTTTTGGAGAACTGGCCTGTTGCATATTGAAAGAAGTCCTTTTGCGTTTTCTATCGAGGTATTGGTTAGGTAGTAAGAAGGGATTAGTCTTTGTCGTTCAGTGCTAAATTTTGTGCAATGAACAAGAAAGTGTAATTCTTCACCTATGCAATTACATGCATTACAGATGCGCTCATTTCAATCAATCCCCTCCCATCTCTTGGTCTCGATGTCAAGTTGGTGATTTAATGTTCTGAGGTGGCACAGAATTATAGCGTCGCGATATGGCAATACAACAAAGTATTTTTCAAATACCGAATCACTCATTATGTTATTGTAAATCGTTAATCGGCTTGAATTGGAAATTTCAGCTCTATGTTTTTCATTGAATTGAGTTTGTAACGCTATTCTTACCTGCCTAGTGATGTTAGTCTTATTTACGTTTTCTGCGTTAAAGGCTTATCAAATCCTGTTATTGTTAGTATTTCTTGACATATGGCAACCTAGCTTTTATCTCATTGGTTGAAAAGCACGCCATGGCGGCATTCAATGATTTATAGACTAGAGATACTTACCCACACTTAGGCGTTAATGTCTGAATATCTTTCTTTGATGCAGATGGCGTGATAGCAGACTAAAATGTCATACATAGTCTGCATAGTCTGCGTGGGAAATTTGTATCCCATTCGTGGATATACAAGAAGTCGTGGCATTACGGTATTTGGGCATTGACAGGGAATCGAACCCACGACCAACTAAAGCGGCAAGCTTAATAGCCCACAAACGGTTCCACCGCACCAACGCCGCAAGTCTTGACTCTGTCGTCGGTTGTGTGTTCGATTCCCTGTCAATTCGCGGATAATAAAAGTTGAGACGAGTTTTAGTGTAAGCCTACTTGTGTCAGCCCTATGACATATTAACGGTCAAGCCGGCGAAAGTGGAATGCCATTTGCAGGCGAAGAGACAACCTTTTTAATTTATCGCTAGAGATTCAAGGGTAAATTCTTAGATTTATAAAATAGTTTTCTATGGGCCTTAAAATTTGAATTCAATGAGCGAAAATCAGAATTTTCTTGAAAAATCTGGACCATTTATGAGCTAATTGACATATCTAGAATTGTGAGTGCTTTGAGGCGATGCGGACACAAGTGTATTTACATTATCGATGGGGTGGGGGTGGTGTTACACGTTTGCCGTTTGCTAATAATTTTGATGTAAGATGTTGCTGTTAAAAGATCAACTTGTTGCATCAGCACTGGTTGCAAAATGAAATAATTATTCCATAATGACGCTGATTACTGGGTCAGCACTGGACCAATGGCGCGCAAATATGGCCCGATATTAGCCCAGTACAGGCCCAGTGGCCAGCGTTACCAGGGTATGTACTCCGGAAAGATGGCGCTACGTTCATAACTTTCAGATCAGTCTCAGTTAAACCCGATCTCGTATCAAAATATGCGTTAGACGATCATTTGTCAAGGAATTTGCTTTTCCTGAATTTATTTTGGCATGTTTTTTTCAGTGGCACAAGGAAACGAGTATATTTTCATGACATTTCATTATAATCGAAATCATGAAGGTCAATTCGCCTTTCCCGTTTATCCATCTACCATCTGACACCATATGACGTCATAATAAGCGAAGCGGCGTCATTACGTCATAGATGATTCTATTTGGCCTGTCTTTAACTATTAATAGTCCAATACAGTTGTACGAATTGTATGTCTCTACTATGCTGTTGAATATTTTGAAACAAATTTGACTGGACGCTGTTGCTGCCATAGGCAGGAACAGCACCAAGTCAAATTATTTGCAAAATATTCAACAGCTTACCTGTATAGCTTTCTGGAAATTGATGGTCAGGGAGTTCAGAGATCGATCGATCCCAACACGAGCGGGTGCGGTTGGAGCTTCGCTAGTGATGTGCCGGGCATATCTAAAACTGGAAAGATCTATTGGTGTCGAAGGAAATTAACATTTTGCATAGCGTTCTCTAGATATGTACCTGCTGAAATTGCATGTGCTATTATTTCCAGAACTCTTGTAAGCATAGACTGGTGACCATTTCGAAAATAACGATGCTACAAGATAGTTCTGCTTAGCAACAGCTTACGGTAGATTATTGCTTTTAAAAGAAATCTACCTTATCTTATACTAACCATTCAGCTGCTAGAATTTGCCACCGATAATCCATCAATGACATGTATGCTTTTTATCATGCGGGCAACGAAAGATAGTCCGGCTTTAGGAGCTAAATACTGGTATAACTCTACAGCCTATGAAGGCTGTCATGATTTACTTTTCAACCAATCAGAATCTGGCGTGTCTGCCTCTGTATATACACTCAGTCATAGAGGTGCCATCTATAGTTTGGCAATATGGTGTAGAGGTAATCATAGAGGTAAGCTGTTGAAAAATGTGAAACTAGTTTGATTCAAAGCTGTTGCTGCAATAGACAGCAGCAACTTCCAGTCGAATTAGTTTCAAAATAGTCAATAAGATGATTAGTACATAAAGAATGTAATCTTACATGGCATCGCATACTCTTACCCGAGGAGACAAAATGCCAGCGTTACTATTGAACCTTTACGCCATATTACAAAGCGGATAATTGATACAGAGACTGGAATGGGACAGAAAATGAATGGTATCGAATCTATAAACCCTAATCCGTCGGTGCAATACAATATTTGAGATGAGATTAGCAGCCCGTTAAACACTGTCACCGTTTAGAATGGTGGCAGTATTCGGTTAATAGTCCAGTAAAACTACAAATTAACCTAGAACAAATTGCAACAGAATTTATTTCTTTTCTGCGGCATTCATGGGACTGCCAGGTGTCACATATCAAAAGTCCTCCAAAATCCCTCGATGGGAAAGTGGGTAAATTCGCATATTTAGCTACCGCCATTATCATTCCGCAAATAAACGAAGTAGAAATGTTGTCTAAGCTCTGAATTTCATGGTCACGGTAGACAGTAAGCAATTGGCAATATTGCCTTGAACCACTTGTACAAATTCTCCAAACCACAGATTAAATATGGTTGTATGCACAGGGCCGGGGTAATTTAAAAAAATTATATTTAAAGTAAGTTTAATTTTGTTTTTCACTTTTAAAATTTTATCTAAAATAAATTGCATTTTAATTTTCACTTTTATCTCACAATTTGAATAAATTTCTATACAATTCAATCAGAATATGGACATGGATTTAGATACATGCGTTATTTGTAACCAGAGCCTAGGAAATGGCTCACAAACTGTTAAGCTTCGAGGTAAAGGCTGTGACGGTATTAACAATGCTAGCAGAGCCCGTGAAAGCGATGTCATAGCTGAAGTAGGACAGAGGGTTCATGTAAAATGTCGACGGGAGTTCATTGATCCCAAGCGGATTGCCCGTGACGCAGAGAAAATTGAACAATCTCCGCCACCCATGCGAACACTCCGTTCAGAAAGTCCAACATTCAATTTTAGTGAACATTGTTTGCTATGCGGATACCCTGCAAAAATTCAAGATGGAAAGAAACGTGGCTATGATATTTATCCAGTAAGTACTCATGACTTTCAATGTAGTATCGCCGAGGTCTGTGAGCAGAGAAAAGACGAATGGGGCAAACTTGTAGCTGGGCGACTTGCCTTCACGCCGGATTTATGCGTTGTCAATGCAGTATACCATCAAAGCTGCAGCGTAAATTTTCGAACCATGAAAAATATCCCTCAGCTGCACTCATCTTGCTCATCCCAAAAACATGGAAGGCCAGAAGACTTGGACAGAGTAAGAGCATTTAGTGCGACAATGGCATTTCTTGAAAATAATGATGATGAGCAGCTGACCCTGCACGACCTCGTTAATAAAATGCAAGAGTATCTCGATGATAAAGAGAATAAAGCATACAGTACAAAATACATGCAGGATAAAATAAAAGATAATTATGGCGATGAAATGTTTATTAGCACTGTGAATGGTAAGCCAAACGTTGTTACCTTTCGTTCTAAAGCATCTACTATTTTGACTGACTTCTATAAGGAACAGAAGAGAAAGGATTCCAAATCAGAGAGCATGCTAATCATCCAGACAGCTGCCAAACTGCTTAGACACGATATTAAGTTAATTAATTCATGTACATCATCTGAAAGCTATCCATCAAGGGAGCAAATGAGCGACCAGTAAAGGCATTGAATTATTTACCACAGACACTGCGGGAATTATTGCGGATTTTGTTTACTGGAAAAGACACAGAAATGAAACAGGCATCAGTTGGACAGGCTATTATGCAAGGAACTTGTCCTAGAGTTATTTTGGCACCTTTGCAGTTCGGGCTGTCATGTGAGATGCACCATAAATTTGGATCTAGATTTATTGTTGACACCTTGTACAAGCACGGATTTGGATGTTCATACGCGGAGATACAGAGGTTTGAGCGCAGTGCATCACTTCATGGTGGAGATCTACCACAGCCATTATCAGGCGAGTTCATTCAGTTTGTTGCCGACAATGTGGATCACAATATTTGCACAATAGATGGGCATAATACATTTCATGGAATGGGAATCATTGCATCTGTTACACCAGGAAACCTTTCGTGCAAACTTATTCCAAGGATAAATGTAACATCTGAAGATATCAAGCAAGTTAGCAAGATCTGTATCAGGAACTTTGAGTCTCAGCATACCAGGAACTTCCCATTGACCTTTAAGGAGTTAACTGCGATGGAACAAACAGACCCAACAGCTGACATTGACATCCTCTGTGATTTCTCTTTGTTTCTGCGTTCAAGGAGACAGTCATGGTCTGGCATGATGCAAACTGTTCACCAAGGAGTTTATCCAGGTAAATCGTCTGTTATTTTCCTTCCGATGATAGATCTAGAGCCAAGTAACATGACCTGCATCTTTTCCACTTTGACTTATGCTTGTGAACAGGCAAACCGATACCATGTTGCACCCGTGATTACATTTGATCAGCCCTTATTTTGGAAAGCTATGACTATCATAGAGATTGAGCCGAGCTGGAGTCCATTAAAGCAAATTATTCTAAGACTCGGAGGTCTTCATATGGAGATGAGCTTCCTTGGCTGCATTGGTCACTTAATAGCAGGAAGCGGTCTTGCGCCTATTCTAGAGGTAGTCTACGCTGAGAATGCTGTCAAACACATTCTTAGTGGAAAGGCAATTTCTCGAGTAGTTCGAGGACACCTCATGGTTTTTGCTTCTCTCAGTACAATCGGGTTCTGTTTGTGCTCACAGCTGTTATTTTTCCATGCTATCCTTGGCTGTGACTCAACATCTAGGCTTTATGGAATTGGAAAATCTGCATCCCTTAGCAAAATCCAGTGTGGCAAAGAACTCTCTCAAATTGCTGAAGTGTTTACAATGAGTAATGCGAATAAAGATGACGTGATAAAAGCAGGTGAGAAGGCAATGCTTATTCTATACAATGGCACTTCAATGGATAGTCTAGTTGCTTTGCGGTACAAGCGATTCAGGGAGAAGGTTGCAAAAAGTTCTAAGTATGTTGAAGCACGAGATTTACCACCAACACCCGCATCCGCAAAGTTTCACAGTCTTCGCGTATACTACCAAATTCAAGTTTGGAGAGGAGATGCTGGAGATATGGATCCAACAGAATGGGGCTGGAAATTTCTCAACCACCAAATGCTGCCTGTTAAGACTGATATGCTGGCAGCACCTGACGATTTACTGTATTCATTTAGATGCAGCTGCAAAACTGGCTGTGAATCAAAGAGATGCACCTGTAGAAAACATGGGCTCAGCTGCACATCCGCCTGCGAAGACTGTAAGGGTCTCAGTTGCTCGAATTCAATAACGCTCATTGAGGAAGATGACTTGGATAATTGATGCAAGATGAAATTAGTAGAAACCAGGTACCTGTGCCATACTATTTCATCTTAGCTTAGCTTAGAAACACACAATACCGTGACAAAATAAAATATAATATGTATTGTATCAATATCAATGATGGTATTAGGTAAATTCATGCAAGTGGCATAACACAATACATTTAATTTGTGGAGAATATGTCAATCGTATTCATTTATTACTAAAAAAGTCCAAAAATACGCAGTCACACATATATTACGTACCGGTTTTAAAGAAATAAAGAAAAATGGATTTTTCAGGTGAAATGGCCCAAATCTGGTAATAATTATGCAAATTTTACCCTTTCCCCTATAGGAATTTTGGAGGACTTTTGATATGTTGTACATGATGGCCCCCTATACACTGGGCGAGGTAAAAAAATTCTGTTGCAATTTGTTCCGGGTTAAAATATTTTTGGCCTAGATTGACTGGACTATAAGCAATAATATGCATTTGTGTTGTTACGCTATATGACTAGATTACCTCACAACACGTGGGAAAATCTAGCCTTTGTCACTCTTTATACTGGACAAATATAATTACTCGTAACCTTTATATGTTATTCAATGCTTGTTTGTGGAACATATGTTTTCTGATTAAAAATATCGAGACATTCTTCTCGAATAGCAGATAACGGAATCGACATGGCATAACACCCAGCAACTGTTTGATTTGTTGTAGTAGAATTCCATTCGATTCCTACGTATTTTTTTAAATCAACGTCATTAGGAAGCTTACATAACAGAAACGAAGGCGTGAATCTAAAAAATAAAAATTCACGAAGATGTCAATATGTATTGATTTTATATTCTTCGAGTTTTCTTTAAACATTTGTAATCACAGCACGAACGGACTTATATGGACTTGTCTATCTTATCAAACATGGTGCACAACAACCGCATTCCTTTACCCAGGCCGGAATACGACGTAGGTCTACGTCTATAGCGATTTCCTAATGGATCCGACCATTATTCTGAACAATACAGCTTAGAAATAACAGAGTACGTTTCCAAAAACAAAATAGAAACGTACTGTTGAATATTTTGATCGTAATCGAATTGGAAGACATTGCTGCCTACGGCCTACGGCAACAATGCCTTCCAATCCGATTATGATCAAAATATTCAACAGAATAATTCTTACTAGCATGTTTCTTTTTTCTTCTTAATTTGGAAACATTTAAACTTATTTATACGCCGTACTGTAGCTAGTTTCGTCGCTGATGGCTGTATTGAGCCAAGCAATTACGAGAGATTTTCTTTATTCAGATGCGATTGAATTCTCCTCGCATCCGCTGACAAGAGGTGAAATACATATGGTTATTTAACGTGGTATAGATAATTACTACTGCGATGACAATTATCAGGAAGAAATCTTAGAGAGAGAATTTGGAGCAAACTGGACTGGACTGGACTGGACTGGACTGGACTGGACTGGACTGGACTGGACTGGACTGGACTGGACTGGACTGGACTGGACTGGACTGGACTGGACTGGACTGGACTGGGCTGGGCTGGGCTGGATTGGACTGGACTGGACTGGACTAGACAGTACAGGACTGGACTGGACTGGACTGGACTGGACTGGACTGGGCTGGGCTGAGCTGGGCTGGGCTGGGCTGGGCTGGGCTGGGATGGGATGGGCTGGGCTGGACTGGACTGTAAGCTTATGCTGCAAATGGATGCATCCGATCTGTCACTCGACCATCTGGCGTCATACTCAAATAGATGACATGGTAACTGACGTCTCAATCAAAACGACGTAGGCCTATATCTCCGTCACGAGAATAGACAATTTCTCCACGAAGTGTACGAATTACATATTTCTTTGAGGAATTTACAAATTAATAGATATTATGTTGACTGTTTTTGGAACTAATTTTACTAAAGCAGCAGTCCCAATGCAACACAGCTATAAAAGGTATTCGTCAGCGTATGGCCATAGTTAGGTCAACTTTTAAATTTAGATTCTAGTAAATTAGGTTTTAAAGTTTCAACTGCATTCCAACCCGCATTACAATGGAGAGAGCCTAGCTAGAAAAATGTTTGGCATGGCTACAAATGGATCTCTCCATATTAGGTAGAGGTTTACATCCCATCCGATGAGCATTTAACTCCAACGATACCGCGCTATCGTTGGCCAAATTCTAAAAATAAAATAAATGACAGTAAGATCACAAAGGGCAATTATATCTAAATCTATGTCTGGAACGGATGCTGACCTGTCTAGTTTCCTCCGGAATCAATTAACCAGTGATTTAGCTAACTAGAAACCGGAACCGTTTTAAAGGCGCTGTGATCCAGGAGCGGGGGCAATAGCCGTGGTTCACATCACTGTGAGTTGGAGTTGGAAAGGATTCCCAATCATATGTAGGGGGGGGGGGGTGTCGTTCTTCCGATACACGAACATCTAGATTCTCTTTTAGGTGGGTCTCATGTAATTCATCCTATAATCCAATACGGCCCGTTATTCGCCCAGCACCGGCCCCATAACATGCGTTATAAGGAGTATCTAATATCTTTTATTTTAAGGACTCCTCAGATAGAAGGTGTGGGTCTAAGATGTTGGTACTGATGTCCTACCTCATGGAATTTTGAAAATTTTTGATCCGCTGAAAAGTCATTTCCAGTAGTTCTGCTATAGAAGCAAATGTTTGGATCTTCGGGTTGACTGTGAAATTATTCTATTTACCCATTCAATAAAGAAATCCCGTTTAGCTATGCCCCGCCCGTCTCTAGCTAAGCTCCACCCATGCCTTGCCTGTATTAGGATCAATCGATCCATGCGCTATCTCAGTGAATCTCAATTTCCAGAAAACTATACAGGAACGCTGTTGATTATTCTGAAACTAATTTGACTGGGTGCTGATGCTGCCTATGGCAACAACAACGCCCAAGCAAATTAATTTCAAAATAATCAACAGAATTTTCACTAAATAGTAAAGACATACAATTCGTACAACTTGGCTGTCGCTGGACTATTCAGCCTTTATGATGTATTTGATCATGACGTCAGCCTAGATGTGACGTAGTTGATTATACTACCACTTGATCAAACGTTAAACTTGATTCATCTATCGTGTGAACGTCGTGCTGTATGGAATTATGTTAAATCGTCGCTAGACATTACGCCCCTACTATCTGGAGGCGCGTGTAGTATTACTGTAGGCCTAACTGAAACATTATGCAATTCTATGCCCAAATTAATTTGGCAGGGAGTAGTTGCCACTTAATGCAGCAACTACTTCGAGTAAAATCATTGTGAAAATATTCGTCATGTTTTGTACACGGTTGCCGTGTGTCGAGATTCACATCGGAGCCGTAGAAACATAGATACATTAACTCGTTAACGCTCATATCAGCAAAAAACGGCTTCTGCAAAGGTCTTTAGAAATGTCAATTTCCAGACCAAGAGAAGACAATTTTTTGAAAATTTGACACTGGAATGACTGTCTCGATAACCGAGCCAGTCATTCCAGTGGCAAATTTTCAAAAGTTGTGTTCTCGTGATCTGCAAATGGAAATCTTCTATGAGAAAATTTAAATTTTCTTGGACATATTCGGGTGTTAATGGGTTAATGAATGAAGCGATGACGGTGCTGTTCATAGATTTAAATTTATTTGAGAAATGTACATTCGAGGTACCCCTATTCAATTGTGCATTCGAGAAAAAAAATTCTTTTTCCACGAGATAGGCCGCCACTGTCCGGTAACATTAAAGCGATGCTAATCTCATCTCAAATGCTATACTGCACCGATAGATTATGGTTTATAGATTCCAGATCATTCATATCCTGTCACATTCCCGTTTCTGTATCACAATTATCTGCTTTGTAATATCACGTAAATGTTGAACAGTGATCGCCGCCATTTTGTCTCCTCAAGCGATAGCGTGTGATGTCATGTAAGTGCCAATGTATTACAATCTTTATTATGTAATATTCATCTCTATGCCTATGGCAGCAACAACTTCCAGTCAAATTAGTTTCAAAATATTCAACCACTTACCTGTATGATTGCCTTTATACCACACTCCCAAACTATAGCTGGCGCCTCAACGACTGAGCTATATCTCAAGGCGGGCACGCTAGGATGTTTCTGATTGGTTGAAAAGTAAATCATGACAGCCATCATAGTCTGTAGAAATGTAACATTTAGCTACTAAAGTCTGAATATCTTTCTTTAGCGGCATGATGAAAAGCTTAACGTTACCTGCATAGTTTATGACTGGTATATTAGATCACCTGAATAGCTATCAAGAGTTCAGATCAGTTATCCTTTCACGGTCCAGAATAACAATTGTCATACAACCATACACGTATGATGTTGATTGAGTATTTTGAAACTAACTTGCCAGGAATCTGTTGCCGCTACGTGCAGTACTTGCAGCTCCGCGTCAATTTAGTTTCAAAATCCTATAATATTACAATTAATTGTAAATAATTCAGCAACATGGGCCTTTGATATATAACGGAGTTAGGCCTGTAATTGGCAAATACGGACTTCATCTTAGATAATTAGCTCGTTATACAGGAATACACCATGATTGCTGGCTATATAGCTCGCCGCGAACTAGTGTTGTTCAATCCTAGAGGGTCGCAAATATTTGTCTCTGCGATCAGACCACGGGTAGTCTCTTGGAGAGGAATCCGATCGGTCAAATATGTAACGTGATATTGAATTACGTCACGTGTATGTTGGCGTTACAATCAATTACGTCATGAATGACGTATTTATGTCCGTCATAAACGCGTAATAGTCTGTCAAGTTGTACGAAGTGCATGTCCGTGTTATTCAATAACCATCCTGTTAACTATTTTAAAACTGATTTGCCTGGGTGTTGTTGCTGCCATACAATGTCAAATTAGTTTCAAAATGTTCAACAGTATACCTTTATGGTTTTCTGGAAATTGAGATTTAGGGAGTGCAGGGATCGATCGATAACCAACAAGGGGCAAAGCGTGGGTGGAGCTTAGTTAGTGATGGCAGGACGTATCTGTTAGTCCATCATCTGTTTCTGAGAATCGACCACATGTAGCCTATAATTGCAATGGCGGATGCGATTTTAACCCTTTAACCCTCGAATTTGTTTTAAAATTTTTTAATTTTCTCTTAGAAAATGTCAATTTTCAGACCAAGAGAAAAACAGTTTAGAAAAGTTACCACGCGAATGACTGGCACGCTTATCGAACCAGTTATTCCTGTGGTAAATTTTCAAAAATTATTTTCTCTTGGTCCGCAAATAGACATTTCTCAAGACCACTGCAGAACCCGTTTTTGGCTGGTATGAGTGTTATAGGGTTACTGGTCATACGATTCGCTCCTTTGCGTTCAAAAGTGTCACATAGAACCATAGCTTCATACATAATAGAAATCTTAACATGAACCGAAGCGAATCCGAATGAAAAGTATTGATAATCGTTACTATGGATAGCTAAATTTCAAGCATATTTGGTATTGGTTACATATATTTCACGTGACCAATTTCTAGGAACATAATGATTGTTTGGGCAGTAGATCGCATTGGTGATAACCTGATAAACGGGCATTTGACAAGTAAAGGACTGTTTGAAATATATTTATTTGTGTTTTGTTGTCAGTATATGTAGGTTTTGCTTGAGTTGGTAGCGTATTTTCCGTTCTTACGTGTTTAAAGCTATGCTAATTTACCAAAAACGTGTATTATTGTTCCGTTTTCTTTTATATTTAGCATATATCCCGTCAACAATTAGAGGCATATCGTTGCTATCCGTTTGGATTTAACGATCAGATTAATGTCAGACAAACTCGTGACTAGAATATGAAGAGCTCTAAGCCCTTCTGCGACCAAGCCGGTCAACACCAGACTACGTACGTAGTGGTCTTGAGGAATGTCAATTTGCAGGCCAATATAAGACTATTTTTGAAAATGTATCACTGGAATAACTGGCTCGGTAACCGAGCCAGCCACTCCAGCGGTAAATATTCAAGAGTAGTCTTCACTTGGCCCGCAAATGGACATTCAATAAGTAAATATAATGATTTTTTGAAAAAATTTAGTTATAAAAGTGTTACGCAACCAGAGCAATCGGATATGATAAGATCTGGTTACACAACAACTGAGGCCAATTCTGTTGAATCGTGAATCCGATGAAGTGTTTAATACAATGGAGGAATCCAGTTTTAGCTATTCCCCTCATATCCTTAGCCAAACTCTACCCACATTTCGTTCGTGTTGGGATCGATCAATCCCTGAACTCATTGACCATCAATTCCCAGAAAACTAAACAGGTAAGCTGCTGGATATTTTGAAACTAATTTGACTGTGTGCTGTTGCTGCCTATGGCAGCAACAGCGCCCAATCAAATTAGTTTCAAAATATTCAACAGAATGTTTATTAAATAGTAAAGCCATACAATTCGTACACACAATGCATAGTCCGTCATCAAGTAAGCGTTTGTGACAAACTTATCTACGTCATCCATGACGCCATTGATTATAGCGTCAGCTAACACGTCATGTAGTTGATTGTGACGTCATATGATTGATGGATACACTGGAAAGTTCCGTTCTGTTGAATATTAAATCCGATGAAAAGCGTGTAGTTTGCACAAGAATAATTGAAAACCATGTTTTCCTTAGAAGATCGAATTCTGACTGGATACATCGTGAAATCTTCGACTTCATACACCCAGCTTCAAATTTTTTTTCTTTACACGATTAGAGTTTATAGAATTCGACAAATCTGTGTAAACCGATCCTTAGGGAATATTTAAATAATCGTTATCTGTAGATGGTAGAGGAAATATATTTTGGGATCGCAAGATGGTGGGTCATCAAGACAGGTGGTCGTAAGAGCACCTGGCTTAGCCCCTCGTGTGTCAACAGCGTCTTAAAGCGCTCAAAATACTACTTGCTACATCAATTAAATATTTTGATGGTCAATATTATTCAAGATATTTTAATTTTATAAGACTATTTTTGTAAATTTACCACTAAGCTTTCTTCCGCCAGCTTGACCATTAAAGGAGTAATGGTAAATAAAATTAAAGTTTTTACTTAGCCAGTGTCTATCTGCAGGCCGAGAGAAGAGTATTTTTGAAAATGTACCACTAGAATGACTGGCTCGGTTACCGAACCAGTCATTCTAGTGGTAAATATTAAAATAATAATCTTCCCCAGACCTTTCAAATAGCCATATCTGAAGACCACTGCGAAGTTGCTTTTTGGTGAGTTCGACCATTAAAGGGTTAAGTTGACACACGAGGATTTAAAGAGCCACTATTTTTTTAGCCAAAAAGTAGTGGATGCTTTATAATAGTTAACACAATTCTTCAGGTTATATTCTTATCGTGATGGTGTCGAGATCCGATTTACCTAACATGTAAATCAGCGTTACAGAATTTTATGGAATGGGATAAAATATTCTAATGTCTGTGTTTCTAAGGAAATTACATTCTATCACTCGTCAGTGTTGTGATCGTTTGTGAATACTGCATAACGTATGAATACTTTTCTTTGCCTCAAATGGATCATTAGTGGAATATATATTTATCCCACTAAAGTTTGATCAGACGCATCGTCGGAATAGTGCGCGCTGTGTTGACTGTGTGGCTAGACATAAGTCTTTTAATATCGCGTTTTTTAACAAGTGATTACTTAGTTTTTCGTCATAGATCCAGCATCTATCTACGATCTACAACCAACTGGCGTTTTCCTTCGAGCTGGAATAATTACAATAATATAGGTGGCGATATCGGATCAGAATTCTCGATGGGGAATTACACGTTCGTGGTAGCCTGTGCTGTGCGGTAGTGTAATTGCTGGGGAAACTATACACGACACGGTTTCTTGAAAACGCCATTGTGCAAACCTTATGCCGTTTCATCCCAACACGACAATGGCATCGTTGCAATTATTTTGCATTATTAAACCCCCTCGCACTATATACACTATTAGCCTTATCGTAGTCATATTCCTAACCTATGTCACAGTTGTGACAAGTACCCGTTTCGGTGTAGAGAACCCGAAGTATAAAGATATCAAAATCGCGACAATTCTACCTAGCGATTCTAAGAAGCAATTCTCTATCAATCGGGTCGCGCCGGCTATCGAAATCGCCGTAGACCACATAACCAATGAAGCGCCCCTTATAAGAGGTTATCGACTTGTGGTGAATTATGCGGATTCTAGGTGTTCGATTTCGCACGGGATCAATAAAGCTATTGATTTCTACATGGATAAAAATGTCAGTGTATATTTTGGTCCGGCGTGTGATTATTCATTGGCCCCAGTCGCAAGACAGGTAAGAATTTTAATAGTAATTGCATGGTCCTACAATCAGACTTGCTAGCCCATGATAGCACAGCTTACATGGGCTGATACTGGACAAATACCGGGCCAATGCGGCCCGGTAGTGGCCCAGTGGCAGCCTAGTAACCTGTGTTGGCCCGTCATATGGCGATTTTTTTTAACGGGTGGTCATAAGACCACTTGTCTTGAGGAACCACCGTGTTGTGACCTCTAAAAGTCGCCTATACAATATGATTGATAGAATACGAATTATATGACTTTGATTGATTTACGTTTTAACAAACATTCTGTCGCATAGTTTGAAACTAATTTTATTCGGATCTCTAGTCAGCAACCGCACGCCAGTCAAATTACTTTCAAAATATTCAACAGTTACATTGAAATTGGAATTCGAAAAATTCAGTATTCAAAGTAAATAAATCGATTCCAAAACATCTACCTCAGTGTGCGGAGCTTAGCCATAAATGGGCGGAGCTTGGTTATAGATGGGCGGGACATTGCGAGAAATGAATCCATCCAGTCAATTTCTTATATGTTTGTATTATTGTCTTAGCTGAAATTATCTTATTTAATGGACCTTTGCAGTTTTAGCTATGCCACGCCCATCTCTAGCTAAGCTCCATCTTACATCTCGCTGGAGTTAGAATCGATCGATCTCTGAACTCCCTGACTGTCAATCTCCACGAAACAATACAGGCAAGCTGTTGAATATTTTGAAACTAATTTGACCGGGTGCTGTAGTTGCCTTTGGCAGCAACAGCGCCCAGTGAAATTAGTTTCAAAATATTCAACAATATGTGTATTAAATAACAAACATATACAATTTATCTACATTTATATGCATTACAACTAAATTAATGATTGACCTATTTTATTTAAACGATACTTTTTTAAATGCGGTTTATAATTTAAATGTTAAATGAGATGTTAAATTTTGGGTATATATATAAATAGATGTGTAATCATTATCCTAGAATAGATTACCAATGGTGCCTATGGAGGGACCCGATCTCTCAGATATATGAGGTCATAATCAATTACGTCACGTGTTTGCTTTCGGCACAATCAAAATGGCATAGCCCCATTACGAACATTGAAAACCCCGTCACGAAAGTGTACGAAACGTATGATTTTGATGAATTTACAATTTAATCAACATTCTGCTAAATAACTTGAAACTAATTTGACTAGAAGCTGTTGCTGTGATTGACTCAAATAATTCAACATGTGTATAATTACTTTGAAATTAGGATTCTGGGAAGTCAGAGTTCGACATGTATAAATCGATTCAAATGAGCCTACAAAGTAGTCGGAGTTAAGCTAAAAATTGGCGGGGCATAGGTAGAAATGGGCGGGGCATAGGTAGAAATGGGCAGGACATAGGTAGAAATGGGCGGGGCATAGGTAGAAATGGGCAGGGCATAGGTAGAAATGGGCAGGACATAGGTAAAAATGGGCGAGGCATAGGTAGAAATGGGCAGGGCATAGGTAGAAATGGGCGAGGCATAGGTAGAAATGGGCGAGGCATATGTAGAAATGGGCCCCTTTACGCTATGTAGACAATCTCATCATATTCCTGCTACGATTTCATAAGCAATGTGTCGCTATTAATCAAGCTTAGAGCCGATTTGAGATAGCAAATACATGTATTTAACGCTTTCAATGCTGACATACTATCTTTACCATACAAATTTGTTTTGTACGTTAGCTGTTATTCATGTTGAAATGAGCTTTCCCGTTGGCGGTTTCGACTTCAACGGGAAGATTCAAGATGCGAGCATACCTCAGTCATGCGTCAATCTTGCAAAATCCGTTGACGACTCTCTCTTTGCGCAAAATCACATTTTGCATGGCACAGCCATTTGACTTTAAAATGTTATCAACAATACATAACTATTGCATGTGTTACTATGACCGCACAAATAATAAAATTATACATATACTATTTCCTAGGTAACGTTTTGGGGCATACCTCTGATTACCGCCGGTGCGATGGCGATGGATTTTACAACCAGGAAATCGCGAATGTATCCCCTTCTTACGAGTCTAAGTCCGATTAAGCTAATGGCGGTTACCCGATTGATTGTTACGATGTTACATCATTATAATTGGAATCGGGTAAAGTTGATGTATGATAAGGATGGCTATGACGAGTACATACCCGGATTCTGCCACCTTACTGTGGTTGCTATGCACTACAGAATCAAGGAGAAAT
>CM067363.1:28249429-28259429 GCA_034401795.1 Chaetoderma sp. LZ-2023a | reverse complement strand
TTGGTATTTAGCAGCCCTTCAACTGAATATCTACTGCGGCTGCTTCTGTTCCCTGATTAACCTGCCAGTGACCTGCAGTACCGGCCCAGTGGCACGCGATGTAAGGGTTGGTACATCCTGCATCGGCATAATTCGGTCCACGACAAGTGACCATGATCTTCTCTTATCGTACTGCAATCAAGAAAGCATTATATTTGCTCCAAAGATCTCATTGCTTCCCGTCGAACCCGCTCTGGACGCCCTTTTGTCTTTGAGAGCGATGTTATTAGCCGCTAGAGCGGCCCGCATTATGACGCATTTATGACTTTTTCAAACGGGTATGTCGATTAGGTGAGTACTGTAAATCGAGGCTCGTATGTAATAAAGTGTGGTAATAAGAGGCAAACAGCTTGCCCTGTAGGTGGGGCTTAGAATACACCTTCCGTATCCTCTGCGTGTCGTAAGAGGCGACTAAAGGAGGTAAGGGTGAGGTAACCCTGACACAAACCTCGAGTGCTGATGACGGAGGTTCCAGGCCGCACGGCGCACTCTAATAAACCATGGATCCACGCATTTAACGCATATGATCATGTCGATAGTCACTTACAGGACTGGCGGTATGATCAGCGAACGAAAAGAAGAAGAAGAGGCAAACAGCTGATCATGGCACCTCTCTAACTGATTCTAGAATATAGACATGTCTTGTCAAAATGGTGTGTCATTAGTCAATTAAACTAGACTGTTTCACGCTTTCACGTTTGACGTTTTATATTAATGATCATTCTCTCTCTCTCTCTCTCTCTCTCTCTCTCTCTCTCTCTCTCTCTCTCTCTCTCTCTCTCTCTCTCAATTGTCCATCTCACTATTCTTGCTCACGACCTTTTCCATATCAATCTCAGTCATCCCTCTTATACATTGCGTGCACACATTCATACACGTTTGAGCGCACATTCTGTAATATTCATCTGCATATAGACTCCTTCACTTTACGTTACTCGTTTTCGGTATCTATTACACCGCTATGCTGGCGAATGAAAGGTGATCATCTACGGAGCAGTATTTAAAATTATGTGGCTCTTTCCTTAAATCGGATAAGTCAGAAAAGCAGATTTATGGTCCCTATCCGTAAATATATCATTGACTTCATGATAGTATCCCCGTTGCCGTCAACAATTTGCTACATTAATCCTCTTCTCCACTGGGCCGGGGGAAATCCCATCTATCTTCTGATTCAAGCATAACGCTTGGAGAAGCGAATGTGACGCGAGAGAACGTAGATTTATTTAGTTATCCGTTTTGAAGATACTACGGGTGGAATTATTAACCCTCTAACACTCATACCAGCCAAAAACGGCATCTGCAGTTGTCATGAGAAATGCCCATTAGCAGATCAAAAGAATACCAATTTTGAAAATTTAACACTGGAATGACTGGCTCGATAACCGAGCCACTCATTCCAGTGGTAAATTCTCAAAAAGAGTATTCTTTTGGACTGCAAATGGATATTTTCTATGAGAAATTTTAAATTTTCTTGAATAAATTCGAGGGCTAAATGGTTAATATATGAGTATAACGTGGCATATACGTTGTAGATAATCTGGATTTGGAGACACTAAATAGTCTACTGTACTGAACACCTCACAAATAACGTAATATGTTTGCAAACAGTACAATTTTGAACTCAATGTATGTAACATTCTGTTGAATATTTTTGGATTTAATTTAACTGGAAGCCAGAACGAATACATATCAACAAACGTACGTTTAACCATACAAAACAAAGGCATATTCAGCCTCCTTTCTGATAATCGATAGCACCCTGATACCGAAAACATTTACTGAAATTCCACACAAACCACGACAGCCTATGGCTTCCTGTACTGCGCTAAGCTTACCTTAGCGCTATAGTGGCTAAATTTTGTCAAGAAAATCTAAATTATTTGCTTATTGAATGGCCATTTGCAGGGCAAGAGAAGAGAAATTTTGAAAATTTACCACTGGAATGGCTGGCTCATTAAACGAGCCAGCCATTCCAGTGGTAAACTTTCAAAAATACTCTTCTCTTGCCCTGCAAATGTCTTTTTCTCATGACCATTGCACTGCCATTTTGACCGGCTTGACCAGTACAGCGTTAACAAAGCCGCAGCAGACAAAAAGGCACAGACAATTCTGAGGAATTCCGAGTCATAAGGATTTAGCTGCCAACAAGTGTTAGACGGAAAGAATGCTGGAAATAATGCCGCAGCATTATTCTTTTTCTAAAGATGAAAAAATTAAGCTAGTAGGATTTGTAAAAGAAAAAAAGTAATTGTTATGGAATTACCATAAAAGACCAGCTGCTGATCGTACTTCAATCAATGAAATCAAATTTATCCTTGAGCTTGTATAGCCACATGGTTGAATGGCAAATCATATTTTATAAAGAGATCGATGCTTGTAAATTGGCGGTGAACTCTTGATGCGTATTCATTGGTACATACCTATGTATATGATTGCGTATGGGCGTATCGAGTAAGGTGGTTTTCGAGATGAATGCACACATGTATGTGTAATGGATTGCCAATATGTGTAATCCATGGCAACGCCTTCAATAGTATGAGTCCAAACAGAACAAGGGTCGTCGTTAAATAAACCTCTCATGGCCGTCGTCTTGATTTAAAGGATATTGCCACGTTCCCAGATTAGTCGTGGCTATAATTCCATAATAAAACGTTGCAATTGGATAGGTGAGCTGCTGAATTATAGAAAGCAAAGGCCGCTTTATCTATGATAATGTGCGATCAAAGGAACTATGTTGTATATTTGTACGATCAAAATATCATGATTTTATTACTCGATTTTTGAGAAAAAGTAGCAATTATCATACCGTGTTATCATACACATATTGAAGATCAAAGGATTTAATCAGGTGTAATAATCGATGTGCATAATACAATATGTTCTCTGGTGAATGCCATGTTGTTTTTTCTAACCGCGTTTATATCGGTATTACGCGTAGAATGTTTATAAGCAGAACCTGCCAATGTATTTTAGAAACTCATGTCCGTAAGTATGAACGGATCCGATCTGCCACTTAGATATCTGAAGTCATAATCAAAACGGCAACTGGTAGTTGACGACGCAATCAAAAGTATATAGTTCCGTCAAGAAAATCGAAAAGCCTGTAACGAATGTTTACGAAGTGTATGTCATTTATGAATTTACCATTTAATTAACATTCAGCTGAATATACCGAATCTAATTTGGATGCACGTTGTTGCTCCCATAGGCTCCCGATGCTGCTGCTGTTGTTGTTCCTGCTACAGTTTTTTCTGTTGACATTTCTGCAGCGTTCGTCGTCGTCGTCGTCGGCGGCGGCGGCGGCGGCGGCGGCGGCGGCGGCGGCGGCGGCGTAGTAGTAGTAGTAGTAGTAGTAGCAGCAGCAGCAGCAGCAGCAGCAGCAGCAGCAGCAGCAGCAGCAGCAGCAGCAGCAGTAGTAGTAGTAGTAGTAGTAGTAGTAGTAGTAGTAGTAGTCGTCGTCGTCGTCGTCGCCATCGTCATCACCATCGTCCTCGCCGCCGCGGTAGTTTATCGTTAATCCCGCCGCTGTTGCTGCTCCTCCTGCTACTGCTGGTGCTGTCGCGGCTGTTGTGAGGGCTGATATTTAAATTCCCTCCGGTATTGATATTGTTTCTTCACCTGTAACTGGCGCCGCCTCAGCTACCGCTGTCGCTGATACTGATGCTGCTACAGCTGGTGAGCACTTGCACTAACTGGTGATCAGGATGGGGAGGATGAGAAGAAGCAGGGGTATTATATCATAGGGTGTTTTCCATGTGATTGTTATTTATAGACCTTCTGGTAGGCATAGTTCCACACGCAATAGCGCAATTGACATCAACGCTGTAGGGCATACAGTGGAGAACGGCAGTATAATAGCATAGTGTCCAGGGACAGATCTGGCGTCTGCAATGGGCTAGATTAGCCAAATATCATTTTTGTTAGCCAGATATTACATATTTTAGCCACATCTTTGCTTCAATATCGCTTATGACCATGTTTGTAGTCAGTCATCATCAATTAATACTATCAAGTCTACAGTCCAGTGACAATAATGTATGAAGGGTGTTGAATACTTTGAAACTAATTTGACTGGAAGCTGTTGCTGCTTTAAGCAGCAACAGCTTCCAGTCATATTAGTTTCAAAATATTCAGCAACTTAAACCGGCATTTTCTCTATGCAATTGAAATGCTGGAATTAGTCAGGATATCTGCCAATTAAGATAATTAAATTAATTTTAATCAATAGCCAATGATTTAGCCAATTCTGCTTTTCATCAGCCAGATTTAAATTTTACTATCATTTGGCTAATTGGTCGGTCGCTGGGTGTCAATTCCGTATTGATCACAATGATTAACCCTTCCTTTAATGATCTACATTCCATAATATATTTAAAAGAGGCTACTGTCATATTATGTGCCTTTTATTGCCTCGCATTATAACAAGCTCACGTGCATTTACTGTACTCTCCAAATCAACCAGCATAATCGCTTGGAAAAAAAATGTGTCCCAATGGTGACCGATGGAGCCGCTAATACAGTCTCCTTGATGACAAAGGGCGTTCAGAACAGGATAGAGTGAAAGCAATGTGGGGGAGGGGGGTGTCCATCGAGCAGATATAGTATTTTCTTGATACGCAGTATCGCGCTTGGTGGGGGGAAATGAGCGACTGGTGTTTAAGTTACATGATAGTTTCGCTTGGAGAGGGTGGGGAATAATGTACCATAGGCAGCGTATCTCTCTGGACGGATACTGTTCTATTCTGGTGTGTCAACAGCGGCTAAAATCTTTTTAAAAGCTGTACATGCCAAGAAACTCGTTGATAATCAACACTCCTTTTAGAACATCTCAACTTTTTCTATGTAAATCCCCATTTCCATGCCAAGATAAGATGTTTTTTTGTAAATTTAACTCTGAAATTTACAAATTTAGCTGTCCATTGTTTTGCAAACAGATACATTGTGTGACTACTGCAAAGACCGTCTTTGTTTAGCTTTAGTTTGATGGCCATTCCATCTTTAACTCCTTAATGACTAAATCTGATCAAATTAAAAAAAAAATATGTGCTTATTGAATGCCCATTTGCAGACCAAGTGAGGACTATTTTTGAAAATTTGCTAATGGAATTACTGGCTCGATAATTACTTTTAGATACACTCGAGGTTACCACTGTGTGTGTTGGAGGTAATGGTATCATGCAGCGGGATAGAATTTCAGATTGCAGCTAAGAAAACCTAAAGTTGAGCTGGTCTTTTTGCAACATTATTGACATGCGATCTCTATTTCAAGTCATCTGAAAATGTGATGCATGCATATTTACATTTTTTGGAGGCAGATGATTTGCATCATTACTGCGAAAAATGCTAGTGGAACATATGACCAGCATGCCATGGCATGGCGGTGAGTGACATAACTGCAATCGCATTTACATGAATCATCCATAATTCATACTTATGATTCCCACTGTATAAGAGATAAAATCGTTAACATCATTGCATTCTTTGAGAAATTGCTGCTTGTGTTTTCAATGTATCACTGTTCATTTTGCAACAATAATCCATATATCGGCAAATGGACGACTTAGTAATGCGAAAGTAATTCATGCTCGGTGCAACTTGGAGAATACATAAAGCAATTTTTCCCAACCCATCAATAGCGATACTAATGATGGAAAGATTGCGGTTCAATTTCCGGCAGCTGCTGTTATATTGTGAATAACAATTATGAAAGACATTTAGTGAATTACAAACGACACAATTTGTGAATCTGGCTACGCTCCGCCCATTCGTAACTAAGCTCCGCCCACGCTTTGCCCGTGTTGGGATCGATCCATCACTGAAATCCATGAGTCTCAATTTCCAGGAAAACTATACAAGTAACTTGTTGAATATATTGAAACTAATTTGACTGGGCACTGTCCTGATTCTGGTCAATGTCTAGTGTAACTGGAAGGTGGCGGGGCATAGTTATTAACTAGAAACCAATCCCCGTATTCATTAATGGCATACTACCATCTTCTGGTGCTATAACCTGTTTATTTTTTTACGAGGGTGTGCCTTATCATGTAAAGTAATAAGTATTGATCGGTTGCTTGTCTATTATGGATGCTCTGCTTCAAGCAGTTTGACCACGACTTCTTAATATTCTTGGTACAAAATTAATGTTTACTAAATCTGTGTTTATCAGTCGACTTGATTTGACTTTCATCTTAGTTAAACAAGTAGTCGTAACATTACGGTATTTTGGCATTGGCAGGGAATCGAACCAACAACCTACGAAAGCGTCAAATATCATGGCCCGCAAACGCTTCCACCACACAACGCCGCATTGGTGTGGTGGAAGCGTTTGTGGACTATGATACTTGCCGCTTTCATCGGTTGTAGGTTCGATCCTCTTACTTTCACCGTGCTATTCTTTCTTGTATATTGCTTCAAACTCTCGCTACCATAGCCACTTACATTTGTCAGACTCAGAGCGCTAGATGTTCATTGTGTTTGTCTGATTATCGCATATGCCAAGAAAACGGCCATGCTCATTGACCCTTCTGTACATTTATTCATACAATTGCCCTCAAGATATGTAACCAGAATGTGGTGGTAAGCTGCTTGTTATGGCAAACAGGGGAGGAATTCAGGGTTAGTTCTGGGTTTATGCGTAATAGACCGTTCCAGTTTTAGCTATGCGTCGCCCATCACTAGCTAAGCTCCACGAACGCACCACTTGTGTTTGGATCGATCGATCTCTGGACTCCATGACTCTGCAGCTAAGCTACTCAAATTTTGAACCAATTTGACTCGGTGCTATGGCAGCAACAGCGGCCAGTCAAATTATTTTCAAAATATTCAACAGCATGTTTATTAGATAGCAAAGACATACACTCTGTACAACGTGTCGGACTAAATCGAGTCACGCATGCCATAATTAATTATGACGTCATCCTACACGTCACTTAGTTGATTATCACATCATACGACCTCAGATGATGGATGGGTAAACTGGAAATGTCCAATATTGATCAGTGCATTGGAGACTGGAACATCATCTGCGCATAAACAATCTTGTTTACAGCTTCCGTTGGCACATGCTCATTGAAATGACGAAATACACTATTACGTTTATTAATTATCCTCACCCCGTATGGAGTAGAGTGCATTGCGTTCAAATTTCTCCCTCTCGCACCCCCGCACCCACCCAGCCCCTCTCTCTCTCTCTCTCTCACACTCCATCTCGCTCTCCCTCTCGCTCCTGCTCTCTCCCTCCACCCTCTTTCTTCCTCTCCCCCACTCTCTCTCCCACTCTACCCTCCCTCTCTCTCTCTCTCTCTCTCTTTCTCTCTCTCTATCTCTCTACCTCTCTATCTCTCTCATTCACTCCCTCCCTCTCTCTGTTTCTCTCTCTCTCTCCCTCTCCCCCTCTCTCTCTCTCTCTCGCTCATCCTCTCTCTCCTTCCATCTCTCTTACGGGCATCCGTGTGTGTTCTGTATCTAAAACATTGATCCAAATGGATTAAAAACTTAAAACACCAAGGGAAATTACTGTAAACTATGATTTCTAAATCTAGATCGGTTCCAATTCTGAATCTATGGATATCTCGGAAATTCGTGGTCCGATTTGGCTCAAAGTTGCTTACATGTAACTAATTGACCTACAACATGATTTCACACACTTGGAGGAGATCAGGATAAAGAAAGAATCCTTACAATGCCACTAAAGTAATGAGACTGTACTTATTTCCTTTCTAGCGCATGTAACAAGGCGACAATCGGGAATGAATATTTGGTATTTGGTAACTATATTTGGGGAATTGAAGAGGAGGTGTAGCTCATCTTCAAAACCGTTGTCCGCATGCCAAGTACGATCACTTCTTTACAACTCTTGTCCCACGTCTTAGACTCGATGGCTGGTTGTTGATCTGCTAATCTGGGATGGCTTAACGCATCCTGTGTCAACTTAACCATTTAATAGTAAAATTTGGCCAAAGCAGTCTCTTCAGTGGTTGAGGAATGTCAATTTGCAGGCCAAGAGAAGACTATTTTTTGAAAATTTACCACTGGAAAGTCATTCCAGTGACACATTTTCAAAGATAGTCTGCTCTTGGCCTACAAATTGATACTGATTATGCACAAAATTTAATTTTCTTGACCATATACTGTTCAAACAGCGTTCGTTTACAGGACGACTGAAAAACCTTTTCTCTCTAGGAAACCATAGGCAGCAACAGCAAGGGGTCATCACTCAGTCAAAGTAGTTAAAAAAAATAGTACACGCAAGCTTACATATGGGTACCTTGATATTGGGATTCTGGTAATTCAGAGTTCGATCAATCCCGACACGGGCAATGCGTGGGCGAAACGTAGCTAGAAACGGGCGGGGCATATTTAGAAATGAACCCTTTATTGTCTCGAAAGTAGGACTCTGGGAGATGGAAAGATAAAGAGCTAATACAGGTGGTATTTCAACTAATCATCATAAAATATAGCAATCCATTGATTTCTTTTTCAAGACGACGTAACGTTTTAAGGATAAAATTTCTTTAAGAAAATAAAAATATTTGCTTATTGAAAGTCCATTTGAAGGCCGAGAGAACACTGTCTTTGGAAATTTGCCACGGGAATGACTGGGTCGTTTGTTGAGCCTGTTATTGCAGTGGTGGATTTTCAAAAATATCCTTTTCTTGACGTGCAGGTGGACATGCGTCAAGACCACGGCAGAGGCCGGTTTTGACCGGATTCGGCGTGGAACGGTTAATATAATATAATAGATACTTTTTCCTTAGTGGATCATTGGTGCTTCTAATATTACTCCTTTAGGCATATTTGACAAATAGCTAACTTTCACCCACATCTATCTCGTGATGTCTTTGAGAACTACAGACAATGCACGTGAATAGATTGAGCGAATCACAGTTAATGAAATCACATAATCTGCTAATTATTCAGCATCTTATCACTAACATGACGATAGATTTAACGGTTTCATGACGAAGCTAGACAAAACTGGTCTCTACAGAATGTTCATTTGCAGGCCAAGAGAAGATTATTTCAGGAAATTTGCCACTGGGATAACTATCACGGTAGCCGAGCCAATAATAATTCCAGTGGTAAATTGTCAAAATAGTCATATATCTTGACCTAGAAATGGTCATTCAAACAGCATATGTTTGTATTTGACTGAATTTGGACATCAACGCGTTAAGAATCAATATACCACATCCAAGGCCGCATGTATTGTCGAACCGTAACAGTGTTATCCTATAAGACAATGGAGGAATCTGATCTGTCACTCACGTATCCGACGTCATAATCAATTACAAAGCGACAGTACGAGTAAACTACTAAGTATAGTGAGATTAATCTATCTTGACGCCTGAGACTCTATCCAATCACATTTATTTTCAATTGTTCAACTTAAATTGTACTATACCTTACTGAAAAGAGGAACCCAGTCTATCGTTCAATAATCTGACGGCATAATCAACTACGTAACAGGTAGGCTGACATCACACTCAATTACGTCATGAGTGCCATACTTAAGACCGTCATAAACGCTTAATACTCCGTCAAGTTGCAAGACTTGTTACTATTTAATAAACTTTTTGGTGAATATGTTGAAACTAATTTGATTCAGCGTTGTTGCTGTCATAGGTTGTTGTTGCAACAGCACACCGTCAAATCTTTTTCAGAATAGCTTACAGTATAGCTTTCTTGAAATTGAGATTCAGGTTGTTCAGGGTTCGATCGAACCAACACAGACAAAGCGTGGGTGGAGCTTGGCTAGATAAGGGAGGGGCATAGCTAAAACGGGATGCATCCATTAGCCCTATCTGACCACTCGCAGACAAATGGTTAAATTAACAGGACGACTAACTACAGCGTGCGGGAAATATTACGCATTACAAAAACAGAATGATGCTACAATGTCTTTGAATCTAAAGCGAGAAGCGTGATCGGCGATTGATGCCAGACGCACGTAAGACAAGAG
>CM067363.1:28209429-28246929 GCA_034401795.1 Chaetoderma sp. LZ-2023a | reverse complement strand
AATGATGTCATTATGTCAGAGTGGGAGTATTTCGCTTGAAGGAATAATAGGTTACAATTTCAAATCTCTAAATGCGATTAAGTCTATCGATCGTACATAGCGTATCTGCAACGGTTGGCACACGCGGCTATATGGTATATATATATATATATATATATATATATAAATATATTCATGATATGACAAACATTGCCAAAGCTCGAAGCAGCACATACGGGACGGTTTGTTGAAAGTGGCTGTTGCCATATGTATGAATGGTGCGAAAAGGTGTGCGAGAGCGATAGAGAGAGAGAGAGAGAGAGAGAGAGAGAGGGGTGGGGGTGGGGGGTGGGGGAGGGTGGGCGGGAGAGAGAGAGAGAGAGAGAGAGAGAGAGACCGCACATGTGTGCATTTTGCCATACACATATACGTTTTGAAGATAGTTGAATGCTTATCAGTGAGTTTGATCTGAAGATATTTTATTTGTGATATGCTAAAAATCACGTATCTACCAAGAAGCGACTAAGTCAATGGACCTTTCCAACTTTAGCTGCGCTCCGGTCATCTCTAGCTAACCTCCACCCACACCTCGCTTGTGTTGGGATCGATCGACCCGCGAACGCCCTGACTATCAGTTTCCGGAAAATTATACAAGTAAGCTGTTGAATATTTTGAAACTAATTTGAATAGGTGATGTTGCTGCCTGTGGCAGCAACAGCGTCCCAGTCAAATTAGTTCCAAAATATTCGACAGAATGTGTATTAAATAGTAAAAACTAAAAATTCGTACAACGTGTCTGAATAGTAAGCGCTGCTTAAGAGGGAGCAAATTGAGTCGTTCATGACGTAATGATTATGACGCCATCCTAGACGTCACGTAGTAGATTATGACGTCATATGATGGATGGATAAACTGGAAAGATCCATTACAGCCGCGAATGCCAGTGAAGTACCTGGCGTGAATTACATTTGGTTCCAACATATTAGGTGCCTGAAATCAATTTTCGCTTCAATCCGAGCATCGTTTGACCGTCCTGCCAAATTGAGTGTCATCTTCTCCGTCCATAAGAGCTTTTACATTATCTCGCCGTTTCTCAACGGTGACAGTGTATGGATGTAAGGATATTCGTTTCTGTTACAGAAACTTAGAAAAGAAGAGGACATTTTATCCAATCCATGTATTTCATAAAATGATCAAACTTTTTAAGGTCGAAGTGGTGTCACACTCAAATATCTTGACATGAGACCTCGCGTTAAAATCAATAGTCTTCCATCAACAAATGAATTATTCTAAATTGTATATATGTTCGCATATTGCAACCCTGATTTTGTACCGATTCAACAGAATATTTCTACGTCATAGCGAATTTCTTGTGTCTGGATTCCCGAACTCAAATAGGTAATGTGATCTATTATAATATTACATACCTTGAGAATTGTTAAGATAATACCGATCTATGCAAATACTTACAATTGAGAATATGCCATATTTGTTTGAATTTGATTAACATCATATTATTTGCTAACGATCCGAACATATTTACACTTAGGCAGATTGATCGGTTTTGTGGGAGTCTTAATTACCCAGGTATGGAATCCGATATGCAAAAATACACTATCAGAGCATGGGAACATACTAATGATATTTGATACGCAGTGGGTGTGTGATGAAACTACAGTCATATTATGACATTCTAGATTAATATAATACAAGCGGGAACGACAAAATAGTACTATCTGTCCGTCCTAGGTAACCCTCACATTTCTTTGCAATTCTGGGATGCGAATAACGGTTGTTTCTTCCTCAAGTTTAGAGACAACCAACTATTTATTAGGAAAAAAATTAATAAATGGTATGAACGAAT
Source organism: Chaetoderma sp. LZ-2023a (assembly GCA_034401795.1). Classification (NCBI taxonomy): domain Eukaryota; kingdom Metazoa; phylum Mollusca; class Caudofoveata; order Chaetodermatida; family Chaetodermatidae; genus Chaetoderma; species Chaetoderma sp. LZ-2023a. The sequence goes on along the minus strand of CM067363.1, from coordinate 28,245,086 downwards.
GTTAACTAAGTTTCAAAATATGCAACAGTTTAACAGTATATTTATTAACCTTTAATTTAAATTCTTGGAATGCAGTTTTTAAAGTTTTAAATAGAGTCCAGAAAGCGTAAAATACAGGCGGGTCGGAGCTAGTAATGGACATGGCATAGCTAAAATGGATACCTCTGTTTGCACGATTCTCTCTATGGAATTGTGGCTATGTGTTCGATCACACTGGTCGCATCTAGTTAAGAGTGCACCTGTGGATGCAGTTGTTATTATTTGCCGTATGCACCTACCTAGGTGTTTTTAACCATGACACTATCGTGGCACTCCACCAATGTCACATGCAGCACTGGTCAGTGGAGACTGCTCTACATTCGAAAGCGCGTACACAACGTGGCTTGGGACCAACTACTTAATGTCCCTTCAGAGGGACCATATGTATAAACCTGGTTTACCATTAAACTTCTGGGTGTAGCGGAACAACGGAGAAGGAAGGCGACTGCACCACCCTACTAACGACGCCAGATGACGGAACAGAGATGTGAACCGGGTTTATAGGTAAGTACTTTAGCCACGGAGTGTTTTGCAGCACTAGATGATTTAAATAAGAACCACTTCACCAAGACTTTGTAATATACCCTCTAATATCCATTGATAGATACATATTACGACTACCTGTCATAGAGAACCACCACCATTGTACACAGAACACACCGAGTCTCTAACATACGCTCGACTATGCTGGTCTCATTTAGATACCAGAAATACTTCAACTGCAATCGAGTAACAAACGACTCTGAAAAATATTACAATGAGGGTCTGTGTTCTGGTTGAATTCATGCCAATTAAAGTCTCAGTGTAGACTACAGTGGTGGGCCTTTCTAGTTCATCCATCCATCATAAGACATCATAATCAAGAACGTGACGTATAAGATGACGTCATAATAAATGACGTCATGATGACGTAGATAAGTTCATTATGAATGCTTTATATGATGATAGAATAAGCGTTGTTGTCCGAATTGTATGTCATTACTATTTAATAAACATGCTGTTGAAAATGTTGAAACTAATTTGACTGGACGCTGTTGCTGCCAAACTGGAAAGGTTCAATGGCAATATTCGATCGTGATCAATCTCGTTGATTTTGTGAGGGCATAGTGTTGGCGATGAATAACTATTTTAAGAACACAATCTAATTCAGCTTCGTAATGCGAGAGCGTTCATGCCAGCAGCTATGTTCACCTGTTAGCTGTTAATGAGATTGCACCAGCATCCAATCGCCTCCAATCACCACCTGCACCACCCACCTCTCCACAGCCTTCATAATAATTGTGACGACTACCACAACGACGATGACGTCAACGGTAGCAATGTAAATAATGTTGATGTCAATGACGACAACGGTGGTGGAGATGACGAAAAGTCAGTGGCTTCTATTACACCGGCAATATCTATTCATTGCTGCTGCATCAGTGGCAGCTCACGTCGATGGTGATGACACTAATAATGATAATGATGATGATGTTAAAAATAGCGAGCACTGCAACTACAATGTTGTTAACTGGCATGAGTAGGTAGGAATCCATACCTCTACAACTGCACATGAGAAATCGAGAAACACTTTGCTCACAATCTTATTAAACTCTTATACCGTCATCTTCGACTGTATCAGGATTCATGATGTCTAAATAATTATTTGTATTGCAACAACCAAGGTCAGGTGCACATCAGTACTACTGCGTCAGGTTACAATATTGCCGTTCCATATTGGACCCAACAGTTATACTTCCAGCGCCTCAAACTTGTCATGGAAAAGTAGGGTTCATCCTGATAATAAGTCCTCGAGTATCGTTTGAAAATATCTTAGAAAACGTTATTTAATGGCAAGCGCTGTCAGTACCAGGTTTTGATTGATGCATCATTTTAGAAATCCGTCAAAGTAATTGGATTGCTTTGTCGTTTCTATGTGCTCACGTCAATCAGCTTCTATTACTTAGCTGTTATGTAACGTGCCTCTAGCATCAATCGCGAATCAGTCATCTCGCTTAAGGTTAAAAGACAATGCTACTTTCCACATATTATTTTTTTCCCGCTGTAGTTAGTATTCCTGTCAATTTTAACCTTTTGGACACGATGGTTCAGATAGGAAAATATTTCAATAAAATCTAAGAAATGTTAAGATTAACACGTTAGAATTATGTTGACTGGATGTTGTTGTTCCCAAGACAGATTGATTGCAATACCACCTCCACCCCCTCACATTATTTATCCTAATTACACCGTTGCTTTGGAATCTCAATTCTGTAAGACAGATGTCAAAGAATTTGAACTGCGTCAACACCTTTCGGTTGAATTTTAACATCGAAATATGGAGTAGTTTTCTCACTACCTTGGAATACAGGATACTAATTCATAGAATTGCTTCCATGACGATTGACCTTTCCAATTTATCCATCCATCATATGAGGTCAAAATCAACTATGTGACGTGTATGATGGCGTGATTATTATTGACGCCATGAAAGACGTAGACAAGTTCGTCACAAATGCATAATTGGTGTCGGCCTAACCGTTGTTGTACGAATTGTATGGCTATACTATTTAATAAACTAAATTTGACTGAATTTCAAAATGTGCAATAGCTTACTGGAAATTGATGGTCAACGAGTTCAGGGATCGATCGATCCCAACACGAGTCAGGAGTGGGTGGAGGTTGGCTAAAGCTGCGCGGGACATAGCTAAATCTGGAAAGATGTATTGGCGTAACCAAGCAGAGATCAGTGTTATCAGTTCATATCGATTTAATCAATGATTATTGTCGTTAAACAGAATACTGGCTTATAAAATTTCTGAACAATAAAATCACAATAATTCCAAGATAAGATAGCACATATTTTATACTAGCCCATTAAATATTGTCCGAATTATAAGAAGGTTTTACACTTAAGCTGTTGATAATTTTGAATCTACTTTTACTGGAACCCTGCTGAACATGTCCAGGCAAATCTGGTTCGAATATAACACCATTGCATCTGCTTTCAGGTTCAGGGTAACATATCCAGATCGCACGCCAGTCACTATGTAAATTGCCAAAAACAGAGCGCATGTGAAGTTTTGATTCTGAACATCAGATCAAACCAAAGTATTAGCATAATTTGCACGAAATGATTACGTGTAAGATATTTCTACAGATCTCGTCAAATATGTGGCTCTAGATTAGTAATGATTCCATCTAAATTACATTATGCTTAATATTTACTTATCACAGAGCTACAACTTCCACAAATGTTAACCCTTTAACACTCATATCAGCTAAAACGGCTTCTGAAGTCGTCTTGAGAAATGTTCATTTGCAGACCAAGAGAAGACTATTTTTGAAAATTTATCACTAGAATGACTGGCTCGATAACCGAGCCAGTTATTCCAGTGGTAATCTTTCAAAAATAGTCTTCTTTTGGTCAGCAAATGGACATTTTCTACGGGGAACTGAGAAGTTCTTGAACAAATTCTCGTGCTAAATGGTTAATAAGTTGTGGATATTTTGCAAAGCAATGTTCTCATTGGTTATTAATATCGATGACATCAACAGAAACAGGGAAGGATGTGTTGTCATTTTTCAAAATAACTCGTTTAATCTGTGATGATTGGACGCATATTTCAAAATTGTTTAAGATTGAGAGTCTCCATTTACCCTTGTCTGTTGCTCTTCGTCCAGGGAGAGTAATGGTAAGGAGACCTGCTTATGGCTGCTGCTTTTGTAGACCGCCCACATCGGTACAATTTTATCCACTCGCATTACAGACCAGCGTCTCCAAGAGTACCTTAATGAAGAAAGTGTTATATTTTCTCGAAGGATCTCATTGCGTGCCATCTATCCTGCTCTGGAGACCATTTTGTCTTTGAGGAGACAGTATTAACCGCTTCAGCACCGACATTTAGGACGCATTCGTCATCGTTTTAAATGGCTACATTGATAGATTGTGAAGAAACAGTGCAGGGAGGCGTGGATGATATATAGCGAGCTAATAAAAGCCGAAAGACCTGACCGCGTTAGCGACATTTCATTTAACATGTTATGTAACGTAGATCTTAAAAGAGCATATCAATCCCTGCCATTCTGGGCGATAAGGATTTGCCACTATGGTATTAAAATAAAGTTTTTCACAATATGATTTAAACGTTTGATGTCAGTGGACCTTTCCAGTTTAGCTATCAATCATATGGCGTCATAATCAACTGCGTGACGAGTAGGCTGGCGTACCAATCAATGGCCTCGTGAAAAACGTAGAAAGGTTCGTCACAAACATTTAATTTGTGACAGACTAAGCGTTGTTGTAGAAACTGTAGATTTGTACCATTTAATAAACATGCTGCTGAAACAACAGCACCTAGTCAAATTAGCTTCAAAGCATGCAACAGCTTACCTGTATAGTTTTCTGGAAACTGAGATGCAGGGATCGATCAATCCCAACACAGGCAAAGCGTGGGTGGAGATTAGCTAGATGTGGGCGTAGCATAGCTAAAACTAGATTGCTGCATTATGCTTTTATGTATGGTAGAGAGCGTAGGAGAATATTTATTGAGTATGTAATATTGACCCATATAATGAGATCACAACATGTACTTTATCATTACTATTCCTGTTATTAGTATCCTACTCCTCCTCGTCCTCTACACCATCTCCTAACATATCCCGATCTTGCTTCATCGTCATCCTAATCACAATTACCAGACAGTACTCTAGCAGTATCGACATCAGTGGCAGCAGTGATACCCGAATAAACAACCTCAATGGCAGCATTAATAGAACGAACCACATTCAGAAATGTGCCATCAGCAACAAACAACACCAAACACAGCAGTAAGACCAGTTGGAAAGTATAGCACTATAGCAACTACTACAACAGCAGCAGCATCAACGGCTGCAGTAGCTAGAGCTTCATCAGTAGCAACAACACAATCAATAGCAGCAGCAGCAGCAGCAGCAGGAACAACAACAACAACAACAACAACAACCACAGCAACATCAGCAACAGCAGTGTCAGTAGCAGTAAGGGAGACAGCAAAAGCAACTGGAACACCCGCAGTAGCAGCGGGTACACCAACAATTCCGATACTGCTTATATATTCATCTATGTCATAGATACGCTCCCATTACTAGCACACTTTACTATAATAAGTTTCACCAACGTTTTCATTTGCGAAGAGACACAATTGCATTTATCGATGCTGACTCTGCCTGAGTTAATTTGAGTGGAATGTGTTCAATCGTCTTCAACTGAATACATTGTATGTGGTAACTTTCCCCTCTTAACATGTCTATAGGAATAATATTGTCTATGCAATGGTCAGCATCATTATCAAGATTGATCTCCAGAGAGTATATTTATTTGTTCATACACAGCAATACAGATGGAAATGCATCATTTCTATAGTGTTTTACAGTTCTGATTATAGATGTACGAGATGCATAGCCAATGTGAATAGAACGAAGTAGCATTTTACATATATGCTAAGCGTCCATTATCCCACCTTGTTTAATATGTACCTCTACACTGTGTTCCTTTGATCTTCGGTATCTGTTTAATAACGGGATACATTAATCGCATCCACTTCTCAAACGTCGAGTCCTCTTATCATGATATTTTGTATTGCAAAAATACACAACCTATATCCTTTGATCATAAATAGTATACCGAAACCAGGGGATTGCTTTCAATGTTTCAGTAATTAACCGACCGCAATGCGAATTTCGGCAGGTAAATACAGCCATGACCACGGTGGGAATATGACAATGTGCTCTATCATGCCGTTCCATTTGGATTAGTGATACGTGGAATCGATGCATATAACGATCGCTTTCGATGAGCAGTGCAATGTGGCTATAAACGACTGCAGAAAGCGATGCTGTGTGTGTTTATGACACGGTGGTTCGTTAAGACCGCTGGTATTGCGACAACATGTCATAAGGAACCACAGTCAATTTGACACAGAATATATCGCGTCTCTTCATAACGATCGACTGTGTAATGCTCGTGCAGATCTGATTCAACTAGACCTGTAATCGAATTCCATGATGTAGCGAGAGTATGTATTGACTACAGACATCAACATGGATATGCACGAGCTTGATTTTATCTTGATAATGACATTACCTGAAATGCACATAACCAATCTGATGCAATATACCTGCAAGGAATATGGATTGTACGCATTGCGACCACCAAGCTCTTTACGTAATGTGATTCGTCATTCACAAATGTGGACAGACAATTCAATAATTACTTTCTTCAATCCGCCCTTTCTATTACCAGCACGGTGTTTTATCCGTTACGTAAATACAATATCCACGAGTGTTTTCAAAACTGACACCTAAATAAATTCATGTTCTCTCGCATCGCATTTGTTTGTCCAAGAAGGCAGGATTTGGTGTAGAACGTTTTGGTGACATGGGATACAATAGCATTGCAGTCAATGATATATTTGAGGCTATGGGCCATAAATCTGGAGATATTCACACAATATTACCGCTTTCGGATGAAGCTGGCGCAAAGCTTCTACCATTTGCATGCCAAGAGAACACTATTTCTGAAAGTTTACCACGGGGGTGACTGACACTATTACTGAGCTAGTCATTCAATTGGTAGATTTTTAAAAGTAGCCTTCTCGTGGCCTGCAAATGAACATTCAATAAGCCAATATTTAGATTTTCTTGACTAAATGTAGCCGTTAATGGTTTTAATAACGGCCTCTTAATCGCCATTTGTTATCCTGCCAGTGTATTAGATAACAGAAGAGATGACCGGGCGGGGTGGGTGGGTGGGGGGGGGGGGCTGGGATGCGTGTTGGGTAGGGGTGGCAAGAAGGAGTGTAGATGAGAACAGTGCGTCCATCAGTAGTATACAATGAGGAATGATCAAGATCAAATGGACCGAAGTAGTGCAGACTTAGCCATTCAAAACGTCATGTACGACATGATGAACACATAATGTCGAATACGCAGTAAATCATACATTCGTATTCACATCGCTATCGTTCATGTAATAGCAACACTGGTATAGATTGCACGATTTACACACATAATCACCACATACTTTCAGCATTGTCAAGAATTTAATAATGACCATTTGGCCAAGATGCAGAGATGAGTAACTGGTAAATTATTGTCTCGATCAAAGGAAAATACCACAGCACTTTGCTTTCCCAGAAGAGATGTAAAAACCTCATACATATTGATTAGTAAATTGACTCGTGTATTCAAGTGTGCAACGTCATGGTACACAAAACTTGAATAGAATGGGTATTTCTCGAACTAAATGTCTTGTATTAAGACAGAGCAACTAACAGCACCCCAAACAAGTTATTTTTGTGCTAATCAATGTTGGAGAATAAGAGATGTTAATTAATCAATCTGTGTCAGTGTGGCTGCTGTTTGTTCTGGAACAATGCTGAACAGCAGCGTATTGATCCAGGGTCCCTTCTACTGCAGAAATGCAGAATCGTGTAGAGGATTGTCCAATGGACGTATGCATATATTTTCGACAAATGCAAGGCTGGTATAACCAGTTGTTTTACTGACACGTGTAGTACCATAATACACCCATGCAATGCTTCTTGCCTACACTACCATGTTAGCAAGTGACGTAATTGATTACAGCGGCAGATACTTGATTAGCATATCGTATCCCTCGATTGTCAATGTTCATCTTGTTTAATATTTCTTTCCAAAAGCATATTAATACTGTTGAATAGCCGGTAGCCAATTTGATTGAATGATATTGCATCTTCCTACTCCAGCACCTTTCAGCACATAGGTTCAACATATACAACACTGTTTTCTGCGTGCGGTGCTTCAAATTGTGATAATATAATTTCAGATGCTGAACGCTAAGCTAGCATTGCTAAAATAGGAAACTACCTTCGCCTACCTATTAGCGTAACTGCATGGTATTGAGCTGTTGTTATTCAATGTCTTTGGACAATTTCGCTTCACTAATAATAGTTTTCATAAGGACCGTTGTATCATTGAGTATTGGTTTCATATTGCGATTTGCCACAGGAAAACAGGAAAACTTGTCCATCTCATGTGCTCGTTCAACCCTTTAAACCTAAAATTTGCTCAAGAAAAACCACAATTTTCTCATAGAAAATGTTCATTCGCAGACTAAGGGAAGACTATTTTTGAAAATGTATTACTGGAATGTCTGGCTCTGTTATCGAGCCAGTCATTCCAATGGTAAATATTCAAGATTAGTCTTCTCTCGCTCTACAAAAGGATAATCCTGAAGGCCATTGCAGATGCATGCTTGTAATTTAAATGGTTAATATCGACGTAATACGGTTTCTCTAGCAGCCGTTATACCGCAATCATGTCCTATTAAGTTGTATTAATAATCACGGTTTTTTATTTAACCCTTAGGTTTGACCCTAAAATAGGATGATAGTATTTTGTAAGGGTTATTTGAGTGTAGACTAGTGATGGGTTTTGGACACGGTGCATTCGAATGCCGTTGGCGTCGCATAGTGATGGTAGAGAGTAAGAGCGAGAGGGAAGGACAGAGAAGGAGAGAAGGAGAGAGAGAGAGAGAGGTAGAAAGAAGAACGAGAGAGAGAGAGAGAGAGAGAGAGGGAGGGAGGGAGGGAGGGAGGGAGGGAGAGATAGAGAGAGAGAGAGAGAGAGAGAGAGAGAGAGAGAGAGATAAAGAGTGTGTGAGATGGCTAGGGATAAGGAGAGGGAAATGAAGGGAGGGAGGAAGGAAGGGATGGAAGGAGGGAGGAAGGGAGGAAGAGAGGGAGGTAGGGCGAGAAGGAGAGAGAGATAACCGGGTGCGGGCGGAAAGAGAGAGACAGAGACAGAGACAGAGAGAGAGAGGGAGAGAGAGAGAGAGAGAGAGAGAAGGGAGGGAGGGAGGGAGGGAGGGAGAAAACAATAGAGAGTGAGAAAAGAGATAATGATAGAGAGAGGGGAGAGAGTGAGAAATATGGGGAGACGGAGGGCGTGTAACCATAGAACTGTATGTATCCATTGCATAAAAGACAGCTCGGATTATGGGAGTGCAATTGCGCGACATTTACTAATTTTTCTCTCTTGCTTGTTTCATCAGAAATACACATGCTGTTGTAAATAAGGCCTGCCTATTACGGTCCATGTGTGGAATATCAAATAGTTGTTGCTATTTACAGGTTGTCGGTTGATTATCACCATTGAGCATGACAACCTAGACCATTACATGCAGGTCTAAATATACATCCAACACTATCTATTTAACAAAACCTTTGTTGTCGAAGAAGCGAGACAATTCCTGTCGTGGCACAAGAGAGACTGCAGATCACCGACAATTGTATAAGGCGAGTGACAGTTGCGTGTTCTCCCAAGATGCTATGTGTTTGAAATCTATTTTCGCCTCTGTTAGCTTGAGGCTGACATGTCAATCTGAGTGGCAGTTTGTTGTTTTATAAGATCTGTTGCTTGATCTCATCTTTCTGATGAGTGACATTTAAATACAGGACAGATGTTAGATTCTCTTGAAAGCGCTGGAAAATAAAGAATGAGAAAATGTTAATAATCCACGAGCTTTATAAACCACTCAAGGAGAGTGTGCTTCTTCTCTTGTCACAGTAAAAAACGTCATATATCACAACCATGCCAAAATCAAAATACGTCACTATGCAAATAGATTTTGAATTGCATGTCTTATGGTATAATATATCATCGACTAACAATGTAAAAATAGTATTATTACAAAGAAAAAGTAAGACTAATTTCATGGTTGAGTGGCATTCTATTGTGGCAAGGCAAAGACAAAAGAAATGGGCAAATCATGGCACAGTTGGGTAGGGTGGTGTCATGAAATTAACGGCATTGGCACTCTATACTTAGGTAACCTCATCTAACATAGATTTTGCATTTGTTAGAATGAGCTACCTGAAAATAGTTTATATGATAAATAGAATTTCAGTTCCATCAACTAAATATACCAACAACATATCGTAAATAGAAATGTTTGACTTCCACGGAAACTTGCTTTTAACATATCTATGGCGATTTTAATCAAATGCACTACCTAGAAAAATAACGAAATATAACGCGATGCTGCGATATTAATGCAACATTATTTCACGAGTGCGTCATGATATGCGGGTGCGTCATATCACTATCCTTATAATCCGTTTATTGCTACAATGAACGCGTCATTTACTCAGGAGCGAAATGGTGCATGGTTTGTGTAGGAGTGTGGTGCCGATGGAACTAAATAAATAACATAAATCGTATACGCTTTGGCTGTATTGTAAGCAATTTTCTCGGACATTGGTCCTGTCATAGACAGCAACTACTTCGAGTAAAATGCTTTCAAAATACATATGTAGTGAATGCCACGGATATAATCAAAATAAGTGTAAAGGCGTCTGTGTTGGTTGATCTCCACGGTCAGCATACTCTTCGTTTACTGTGCATCCCTGACCACACCATCCAATTCTCCATCTCGTCATCCTATGTGTCACCGCCTATCCCAGACCACTCCATCCGTTTGTCGGTCATGTCCTTCACTGCATCCTCGTTTACTTTCAAAGGAGAGAAATAGGTATACTATTAATAAACAAGTGTTGGTTCTCTGTGACTGGCACAGTCCAGTGATGAAGATATAAGACGTAATTCAGTATTAGTATTTATTTGATTCCAAACATTTACAGAGGACCAAGACATGAATGTAATGCAAATGGTCGGTGAATGGTGTTCTAAGTGGTAATTGACAATATTCGACCGTGAACAATCTGGTTAACATTGTGTTGGCATGGTGCGGCGTTGAATGAGTGTTTTAAGAAAATGCTTCTAATTTAGCTTCAGAATGTGAGTGTTCATTTCAACAGCGTTGTTCAACGGTTAGCTGTCAATGAGACTAAACCACCACCCAACCACCTACAATTGCTAATTGCGGCACACCACCCCAATACAGCCTTCACAACACTGGTGATGACTGCCACGACGATGATGACGGCAACAGCAACAATGGAAATGGTGTTTATGCCAGTGCCGGCAACGATGGTGGCGCCGCTAACAATACGTCAGTACCTTCTATTACAGCAATAGCATTTACACATTACTGGCGCTGCTATTGTCACCGTCGCCGCCGACATCGATGGTGATGACAATACTGATAATGACGATGATGATGTTAAGAATAGAAAGCACTACAATGACGTTATATGCCGTTCTGATCAACTAAGTGACGTGTATGATGACGTCATGACTAACGATGGCATGAATGGCGCAATTTAATCCGTCTTTAATGCTTTATAGTCCGACACGGTGTACGAATTCTATGTCTTTAGCATTTAATACACATTCCGTTGAATACTTTGAAACTAATTTACCTGGGTGCTGTTGCTGCCATCGGCAGAAACAGCACCCATGCAAATTAGTTTCAAAATATTTAACAGGTTACCTTTATAGTTCTCTGGAAATTGATCATCACGGATTTCAGGGATCGATGGATCCCAACACGTGCGAGGTGTAGATATAGGCGGGGCATGGCTAAAACTGGAAAGGTCCATTATAATACTGTTAACCGGCATGATTAGGTAGCAATCCCAACCAATACTCCTGCACATGAGAAATCTATAAATACTTATTTCATAGTCGTATTCATCTCTTATAGCGTCATGCTCCTCCTCCTCCTCCTCCTCCTCCTCCTCCTCCTCCTCCTCCTCCTCCTCCTTCTCCTCCTCCTCCTCATATGTATCATGAGTCATGATATCTAAAGAATTATTTGTATTGCAACAACCGAGGTCATGTGCATAGCAGTACCACTGCAGTCAGGTTGCAATATTGCCTTTCCAAATTGAAACCACCAGTTATACTTCCATCGCCTCAAACATGTCATGGAAAAAGTAGGGTTCATCCCGATAACAAGTCCTCGAGTATCGTTCGAACGTATCATAGAAAACGTTATTTAATGACAAGCGCTGTCAGCACCAGATTTAGATTGATGCAGCATGTTAGAGATCCGTCAAAGTAATTGGATTGCTTTGCCGTTTCTATGTGCTCACGTCAATCAGCTTATATTACTTAGCTGTTATGTAACGTGTGTCTAGCATAGATCGCTGATTAGTCTTCTCCCTTATGATTCAAAGACAGTGCTATATTCTACGTATTATTTCCTTCCCGATGCAGTTAGAATTCCTGCAAATTTTAACCATTTGGCCTCAATAGTTCGGATAGAGAAACATTTCAATATGATCTAAGAAATGATAAGATTAACAATTTAGAATTGTCTTGATGTTGTTGCGGACTAATTACAATGCCACTAGTAGCTCTCCTACTTACACTGTTGCTGTGGAATCCTGACTCGTTATGTCCAGATACTAAAGATGTTGAACTGAATGTCAGCGCTACTTCAACACCTTTCGATTGACTTTTACCATCTAAATACGGAGTAGTTTGCTCACTTAATTGTAATACAGGATACTACTTCATAAGATTATTTTAGTAAAAATTGACCTTTCCTTTTTTTTCATCTATCATATGACGTCATAATCAACTACGTGACGTGTAAGATCACATCATAATTAATGACGACATGAATGACGTAGATAAGTTCGTCACAAATGCATAATTGGTTACCGACTATACTTTTTCCGATATAACCTAAAGGTTTGATTTCAATGCACCTTGCTGGTCTGCCCATCAATCATATGATGCCATGAACAACTACGTGACGAGTAGGCTGACCTCATCATCGATAACTCAAGATAAGTGTGTCACAACTGCGTAATTTGTGACAGGTTAAGTGTTGTTGTAGATATTGTACATTTATACCATCTAATAATCATGCTGTGGAAACAATCTAGTAAATTATGTTCAAAATATGCAACAGTTTGCCTGTTATAGTTTTCTGGAAACTGAGATTCAGAAAGTGCAGGGATCGATCGATCCCAGCACGGGCAAAGGGTTGATGAATCTTAGCTAGAGGTGGGCGTGGTATAACTAAAACTGTTTTCCTCCATTATGCTACTATGTATGGCAGAGAATATTTATTGAGTACATATTATAATGTAATCTTGATATGATGAGATCGCAACACATAGTTTATCATTAAAATTCATATTATTGGTATCCTATCCCACCTCATCCTCCACACCGTCTCCTAACCTATCCTCATATTGCGCCATCGTCATCCTAATCACCAGCACCAGCACCGTAGCAGTATCGACACCAGTCGCAGCAGTGATAGCAGAATAAGGAACAGCAATGACAGCGTTAATAGAACGAATCGTATTCGCAAATGTGATATCAACAACACCAAATACAGCAGTAACACCAGTGTACAATTGTAGCACTTGGGCCACTATAACAGCAGCAGCACCAACGTCAGCAGTAGCTGCTGCTTCATCTGTAGCAGCAGCACAATCAATAGCAGCAAAAACAACAACAACAACAACAACAACAACAACAACACCAGCAGCAGCAGCAGCAGCAGCAGCAACAACAGCAACAACCGTATCAGTGGCAGCAAGGGCGACAGCAATAGTAGCTGGAACATCAGCAGTAGTAGCCGCAACACCAACAATTCCAATACTGCTTATATATTCTTCTATCTCAGAGATATTCTCCCCACATCAGCACGCACGTTCTACCAATGTTTTCACATTTTAAGAGACACAATTGTACTTATCGATGTTGACTCTGTCTGAGCTAATTTGAGTGGAATCATCTTCAACTGAATACATCTTATATGGTAAAGTGCCCCGCTTAACATTTCTGTAGGAATAATCCTGTCTATATAATGGTCAGCATTATTATCAGGATTAATTTTCAGAAAGTATGTTTATTTATTCGTACACCGCAATACAGATTGAAAAATTCGAATATCTTTCTACCTGAACTAAACACTCACAATTCTCTGGAGTCGTCTCGGGAGTTCGGGAAAGGTGGTCTAACACGAACACTTTTCAAAAGTAATAATGATAAATTCTAATTTATTATTTGCACAATAAGTAGCCGTATTGCAGGCTTGTAAATCTAACAATACTTTCAATTTGTAAAGTGACTATTCAATTAAGCTAATCTGATTCTAGTCTAAAACTATTTCTAACTACTAAATACATGAATTTCAATTGTCGATGTTAAACTGCTATCGAGAGATGTATAACTTCTCAATAAGAGCGCAATCTGAAGATTAAAAGATTTCTGCCATGCACGTGTGCATACGATAAAAGTGGATATGTGCATGACGTCGTTCTGATGACGTTTCAGAGAGCTTCCCTGGTGATTTCCAAAATCTAACTACTTTGAATGGTTAACACTCTTCTTTCCACACACAAAAGACGGTCGGACTCAGCCGGTCAGAACCAATATGCAAGTGATGTCTCTTGACAGAATATGTATACAATTCTGTTTTGACAAGCCACAACAAGCACCAACTCCTTGCATCAGGATTACTTTACTATAGGAGAACAATATTTGGACTCGCTAACTAATGGTTATGAGTCGTCATGCCTAGGTGATCTCTGACCTGACATGTACATTCTGGGTAATTACCAGAATTACGCATACATCATGGGATTTCTATCGATGCTGAATCACATAGCTGGATCCGTACACTCTACTCATGCTATCTGACCAACTTCTTCTAATCATGTAATATCCTTTCTTAATTAACCATCTTGTAAGACCTTGTTGTATTAAATACCAAGACGTCACCTTAAGATCTATCTTGAACGTAATCAAACAGCGTCTTACCGTCACGGTATCTATAACGTGTACCAAAATGGCAGAACCAGTTTCTAGACTTTAAAGGGGTTACAGATTCAGTTAGAGTTCTCATAGCGGATTATGATTTTGACGATGACTTTGCGTGGGTTGAATATTTGTTTAAATTATTCGCTCTAAACCCTGATTGTGAAAATGACAAAACTAGATTGATTGTAACAACCAAGCCTAATCAAACACAAATCTAATATAGCTAATTCAAATTGTCCATCACCAGTGATCATAATTATCCATTTAGAATCCCTCAACATGTTCATATAAAATATGTTATTTATACCTTCAGCATGCAACATGCATTATTATAGAAATAGAAGGGACGGGAATCGAATATCCCTATACAGTACAAATACTCATTACATAATGTTACACCAGTCTATCATGCCATGGCGACCTATAAAAACGGTCCTACTACTCACTGCCAATAGCGACCTAAATAGATGGCCCTATTCTTAGTGACGTATAAATAATGACTGCCTCTCCATAGCGGCCACAATAGTTGGTCCTATTTTCAGTAACGTATTATAATGACGAGGTCATGAATATCCAAGACTGAGGATGTGACCTAAAACATACTTGACCCGCACAGTGTCAAAAGGTTATCTGCAAATATTTACCCGGGTACCAAAAGGTAGCCGTGGGGTTCGCGGGTATCTAGTCCACAAATCCCATATTTACAAGATGGAAAAGCGTTTCTAAAGTAGTGTGCAGTTATGCCTATAGATGCACGAGATGTATAGGCAATATGAATACAACGAACTAGCATTTTCAGATAGTCCATTGTCCCACCTTGTCTCATATTTACATTTCACTGTGTTCCTTTGATCTCCGATGTTTGTTTAACAACGGAATAAATTAATCGTATCTAGTTATCAAACATCAAGTCCTATTGTCATGAGATTCCTTATTGCAAACATATGCAGCCTTTAACCTTTGATAATAAATAGTATACCGAAACCTGAGGATTGATTTCAATGTTTCAGTAATTAGCCTATTGCAATGCGAAGTTCCGGTATGTAAATAGAACCATGGCCACTGTGGAGATATAACAATATGCTCTAGCATGCTGTTCCTTTTTGATTAATAATACCTGAAATAGATTTATATAACGGCCGCTTGAGACGAGTATTGCAATGCGACTGTCGAAAAGGATGGGGTTTGTGATCACGACATGGAGGTTCGTTAAGACAGGTGAGTTTGCGAGAACAAGTCTTAAGGAACCACAGTCATTTGGGCGCAGAACACATAGTGTCTCGTCATCAGGATCGACTGTTTGATGCCCGTAAAGATCGCATTCTGCTACAGCTGTATTGGAATTTCATGAGGCAGTGAGAGAGTATGCATTCATGGCACGTGTTGTTGAAATCGTGCTTTTGGGAGTTTCAACTTAGACTACATACTTCGACATGGTCCTGGATATATGCGAGCGTGAGTTTATTTTGAAAAGGACATTACAGGGAGTGCACATCCCTAACCTGATGTAATATATCTGCAAGGAATATGAATTGTACGCATTTACTACCACAAGGCACCTTACATAATGTGATTCATCATTCACAAATGTGGACAGACAACTCAAGAATTACGTTCTTCAAATCAGCCGTTTCTATTACAAGAATGATGTGCTATACCTATAAGTAAATAATGCATGACGAGTGTTTTGAAAATCGACAACAATATAAATCCGTGTTCTTTCGCATCGCATTGGTCTCTCTGAACAATGTGCTAAAATTAGAAGATAAATGCGTTCTTTCTCGCTCTGGTGGATGGCAGGATTAGTGTATCAGGTTTTTAACGACATGGGATACACTATCATTGTAGTCAAGGATAGATTTAAAGAGAATTGTCATAAATCTGGAGATCTCGATGAATCCTGGGCAAAGCTTCCTCCATTTTCAGGAGCCAGTAATTATATTGGTAAATTTTGAACACTTGCCTTCTCTTGGCCTGCAAATGAACATTCAATAAGCCAATATTTTGCTTCTCCTGACGATATTTAGTAATTAATGAGTTTAATAACCGCCCATAACTGTTAATCGCCATTTGCTAACCTGCCCGTGCAATAGATTAAGATAGAGACGAAGCGAGCAATAAGGACGGAAGATGAGAACAGTGAGACCATCAGAAGTATACAATGATGAATGATTAATATCAAATTGACCACCGTGATGCAGGCGTAGCTATTCCAAACGTGCATATACTGCGTGAATAACAATTATTGTCCAATACACGGTAAATCACATGGTTCGTTGATACAATGATAATAATCATACATTCATATTCACGTCGCTATCGTTCATGTACTAGCCAAGCTAGTATAGATTGTGCGATTTATACACATAATCACGACATTTTCCCATCATTATCGAGATTTTAATAACGACTATTTTGCCAAGATGCAGACACGAGTAGGTCTTAAATTATACGATTGCCTCGATCAAAGAAAAATACCACAGCACTTTTCTTTTCCAGAACAGATGTATAAATCTCATACATATTGATTAGTAAATTGTCTCGTGTATTCAAGTGTGTAACGTCATGGTACACAAAACTTGAATAGAATCGAATTGAACGTATTTCTTGGCATAAATGACTTGTATTAAGACAGCAATTAACCACACCCCAAACGAGTTATTGTTGTGCCAATCAATTTTAGAGAATAAGAGATGCTAATTAATCAATGTGTCTAGCTAGTGTTTTCTCTGGAACAATACTGAGCAAAAGCGTTTTGTTCCAGGATCCCTTCTACTGCAGAATTGCAGAGTCGTGTAGAAGATTGTCTAAAGGGCGTATGCATGTGTTTTTGACAAAGGCAAGGCTAATATACGTGTAGTACCAACAGACACACATTCAGCGCTTGTTTGCCTGCCATATCATATTAACAAGCAACGAAATTAATGTTAACGTCAGATACTTGATTAACAGATCGTATTTATCCATTGTTATTATCCATCGTGTTTAATATTTCTTTCCAAAAGGATGTTTATACTGTTGAATATCCTGAAGCTAATTTGATTGAATGATGTTATTTCTTACTACAGCAACACCTTAAAGAACATAGTTTCAACATATACAACCCTGTGTTTTCTACGTGCGGAGCTTCATATTCTGATAATATAATTTCAGAGGCGGAATGCTAAGCTACTGGAGTTATTTATTATTCAATGTCGTCGGGCAATTTCGCTTCACTAATAATAGTTTTCATAAGGGCCGTTGTCTCATTGAGTATTGGTTTCACATTGCAATTTGCAAAACAGGAAACCAGGAAAACTTGTCTATCTCACGTGCTCGTTCAACTCATTAACCCTCAAATTTGCTCAAGAAAACTTCAATTTTCATACAGAAAATGTTCATTTGCAGACTAAGAGAAGACTATTTTGAACACATTTCACTGGAATGGCTGTCATCCCATTGGTACATATTCAAGAAAAGGCTTCTCTTGCTCTGCAAATGGGTAATTCTCATTGTCATTGCACAGACGGGCTCGGGATTTAAATGGTTAATATCGACGTGTCATGGTTGCGCTAGCAGCTGTTATACAGCAATTATGTCCTATCAGGATGTATCAATAATTATGTTTTTTTTAACTTTAGGTTTGACCTTAAAACATGATGATAGTATTTTGTATGCGTTATTTGAGTGTAGACTAGTGACGGTTTTGGATACGGTGTATGCGAATGTCATTGGTGTCGTATAATAATGGTAGTGAGTGAGAGAGGGGTGCGAGAGAAGGATCGAGAGGGGGTGGGTGTGTGGGAAAGAGAGAGAGAGAGTGAGATAGAGTGGAGAACGAGAGAGGGAAAGAGAGAGAGAGAGAGAGAGAGAGAGAGAGAGAGAGAGAGAGAGAGAGAAAGAGCGAGAGGGAGAGAAAGAGATGGTGTTGGTAAGGAGAGGGGAAGAATGGGAAGAGAGAAAGAGAGAAAGAGAGAGAGAGAGAGAGAGAGAGAGAGAAAGAGAGAGAGAGCGAGAGAGAGAGAGAGAGAGAGAGAGCGAGAGAGAGACACACGCACGCACGCACGCACGCACGCACGCACGCACGCACGCACGCACGCACGCACGCACGCACGCACGCACGCACGCACGCACGCACGCACGCACGCACGCACGCACATATATACACGCACGCACGCACGCACGCACGCACGCACGCACGCACGCACGCACGCACGCGCGCACAGAGAGAGAGAGAGGGGGGGGGGGGGGGGTGGGGGGGGGAGAGAGAGAGAGAACTGGTGGGAGGGTAAAAGATATGTGGGGGGAAGAGATGTAGAATTGTATAAAATACAGCTCCAATTATGTGCAATTATTCTTGTGCGCATTTACTATTCTTCCTCACTTGCTTGTTTCATCAAGAATACACATGCAAAAATTACGGTCCCTGTATGGAACATTAAATAGTCGTTGCTGTTCACAGTGTGTCAGTTTCTGCAATGCAATGACGATGACAAATAGATTTGTTGGCCAAAAAGATGATAACGGGGCAGGTGACATACAATCACGTATCATATAGAAACTCCATTGCGCCCACACAACTTAGACCATTATATGCAGGTCTAAATATATTTCCAACATCATCTATCTAATTAAACGCTTGTTGTCGAAGACGCGACACAATTCCTGACGCGGCACAAGAACGACTATAGATCCCAGATAATTACACCAGGTTCGTGACAGTGACATGTTCTCGCAAGATGCTATTTGTTTGAAATTTATTTTTGTTTCAGTTTGCTTGAGTCGGACATGTCAATTTGAGTGGCAGCTTGTCGTTTCATAATATTTCTTGCTTGATCTCATATGTTCTGATGAGTGACATTTAAGCACACTCGAGATGTTGGCTTCTCTCGACAAATCAGAAGAATCGAGGAACAGAAAAAAATGTAATTAATCCACGAGTTTTATAAATCACTCACAGATATTGTGTTTCATCTTCCGTCACGTTAACAAACTTAACAGATCACATGACGTCAAAATTAAAATACGCGACTCTACACATGAATGTTGAATCGTATGTCTTATGGCATAATTTAACAATGACTACCAATGTGAAACTAGTATTACCGCAAAGAAAAGTTCAAACTAATTTCTTTTATTAGTGTCATTGTATTGTGATGCAATAAATACAACCTATCGTTTTATTCAAATGAAATGTGTAAATCATGTCAAAGTTGGGTGAGGTGAAGTCGCGAAATACACAATATACTCGATAGTTAGTTAGCATCAACTATCCCATATTTCGCATTTGTTGTATAATAATGTATTTGATAAGTTGAATCCGAACTAAATATATCAAATGTGCATAGAGTAAATGCTACATCCACGTACACATGCTTTTAACATAATTATGGTGTTTTTAAAAATCAAATTCACTACTAGAAAGATAGTGATATATAATGCAATGCTGCTATATTCATGTAGCTTTATTTCATGAGCGTTTCATAATGCGTGTCTACCCCATATCGACATCCTTATTATAAGTTTATTGCAACAATGAATGCGTTATTTACTCATGGGCGAAATGGTACATGGCTTGTGCAGAAACATTGTACCAATGGAACTAATGAAATAGTATATTCCTTTACTGTTTTGAAACGGATTACCTAGAAGTTATTACTACTATATACAACAGCTACTTCGATGTAGAGAATATCGCAGATGCTATCAAATTAAGAGTAAACGAATCTATGTTTGTTGATCTAATTATGTACAATGAGAAATTACAGAGCATTTTTTGAAGGTCACCATAAACATCTGTCACCGCCCATCCCAGACCGCACCACTCCTCTCCCCCCACCGCGTCCTTCACCGCTTCCTAGTTGACTAGCGGAGACATAGCTCTATAGATAAGTGGCCTATAGTTGGTTCTTTCTGAATGGCACAGGCCAGAGATCAAGAGATCAACCTTAATTAAGTGGCATTATTTATTTATTTGTTCTAATCATCTATAATAGATGAACAGGCCATTAATATAATGAAGATTGTCATTGAATGGTATTCTACGTGGGAATTGGCGATATTCGATCGTGAACAATCTGGTTAACGTGATATTAAGCTGCGGCGTTTAATGACTGTCTTACGAAAAAGCCTCTGATTTGGCTCCGGAATGCGGGTGTTTATTCAAACAGATTTGTTCAACTGTTATGCGTTAATGAGATTACACTACCATACAACCAGCCACAGTGGACCTTTCCAGAGCAATGACGCCATATGACGTCATAATCAGTTAAGGGGCGTGTCGGATGACGTCATACTCCTCACGTCATAAATTATTCTATATAGCCGTCTTTAACTCATAATAGTCCGACACGTTGTAAGAATTGTATGTCTACTATTTAATAAACATGCTGTTGAATATTTTGCAACAGCGCCCAGTCAAATTAGTTTCAAAGTATTAAGCAGCTTACCTGTATAGTTTCCAGGAAATTGATAGTCAGGGAGTTCAGAGATCGTTCTATCTCAACACGAGCGAGGTGTGGGTGAAGCTTAGCTAGAGATGGGCAAAGCGTATCTAAAAAGGTCCATTACTAATTGCGCCACACCACCGCAACACAACCTTCACAACGCTACTGATGACTACCACGTCGACGGCGATGACATCTACAACAAAGTATCAGAATGCATTCAATTCCTGCAACGACGACGATGATGACAACGAGTATGCCAACGCCGACACAGTTAAGGTCAGTGAGTACCGTTTCAACCATCATGTCTGAACACCGCTAACGGCGCCACTCCTGTCGTCGATTACAGCGATACAGATGCCGACATTGAAGGTGATATTAAGGACGGCGGGTGACTGATATGATTAAGTAGCGATTCAAAACACTACCACAGAGCATAGATATACTTTCTTCACAATCCTATTCCCTTCTTTGATAATCGTCATCATCATCTATATCAGAATTCACGTTTCCAGTTTATCCATCCATCATATGACGTTATAATTAACTACGTGACTTGTAGGATGGCGTCATAATCATTACGCCATGAATGGCCCTATTTAGTCCGTCTTAAATGCTTAATCAGGTTGTATGGACTGTATGTCTTTACTATTTAATACACATGTTGTTGAATATTGTGAAACTACTCCGACTGGCCGCTGTTGCTGTCATAGGCAGCAACGGCACCCAATCAAATTAGCTCCAAAATATTCAACAGCCATGCGCATTGCATTACCATTGTTGTCAGGTTGCAATATTGCTTTTCAAACTTGGACACATCAGTTCTATTTCATCACCATCCTAGCAACAAGTCATTGAGTATCATTTGCAAATATCTCAGAAAACGTTGTTTAATGACAAGCCATGCCGTCGCTACGTTTAATTCGATGCATCATTCCGTCACTGGAATCGGTTTGCTTTGTTGTTTCAATATGTTCTTGTCAATCAGCCTATATTACATCGCTTTTGTGTCTGTCATCAATAGCCGATCGCTCTTCTCTCTTTGGATTCTATGACATTGCTACATAATACAGTTATTCAATACCTTATATTTCCTGCAAGCTGCAGGTAGTAGTTAGTAGTCCTGTCAAGTGTATCCATTTGGACCCGATAGTGCAGTTAGAGAGATAATTCATTGAAATCTATCGCAGGCAAGTTACTAAGCCCGTTGCCAAAACATAGCATAGATGCGCGATTCTGCATTCTCCAGTGGTGCAGTCTAAGTATTACTCTGAAGGCCTGATCTAATGGTTTTGTGTAAGATATGCCTATGTAACGCATTAAATGGGTGGCGCATATTCGGCACCATGCCATCTAAATGATATTATTTTGACAATAGCTCATCACAAACAGAGCTAGACTATCAGTGTGTTTACCACTTTTACAATGGACCTTCCCAATTTATTCATCCATCATCTGACTATATGACGTCATAATCAACTAAGCGACGTGTAGGATGACGCTATGATTAATTATGGCATGAATGGCTCGATTTAGTCCATCTTAAATGCTTAATAGTCCGACACGCTGTACGAATGGTATGTCTTTACTACTTAATAAACCTCCTGTCGAATATTTTAAAACTAATTTAATTGGGTGCTGTTGCTGCCCGGGCTATGGCAGCAACAGCGCCCAGTCAAATTAGTTTCATAATATTCAACAGCTTAGCTGCATAGTTTTCTGGAAATTGATAGTCATGGAGTTCATAGATCAATCGATCCCAACACGAGCGACGTGTTGGTTGAGCGCAGCTAGAGAAGGGCTGGGCATACCTAAAACTGGAACGAGCCATTGTTAATAAGGTGTATATATTGTGCAAAGCAGCGTTGTTTGAGGATCTTGCTGTCGATGACATCAGCAGCAACATCACTCTGAGATAATGGTGTTAAAATGGGATCTCGTCATCCTTAAAAATACCTCTTTGAAGCCGTGGTATTGAGGCTGCTGCTTCTGATACCACTCGCATTGTATGCTTCCACCATTCCCATGAACGTTTTAACACTCATATCATCCAAAAATTGCTTCTTCAGCGGTCCTAAGACATATCCATTTACAGACCAATTTCAATTTTCTCATAGAAAATGTCCATTTACAGACCAAGAGAAGACTAATTTTTAATCTCTTCCACTGGAATGACTAGCACCATAACCGAGCCAGCCATTGCGGTGGTAAATTAAAAAAAATTGATTTCTTTTGGTCGCCAATGGACATTTTCTTTGAAATATTTTTCGAACAAATTCTAGGGTTAAAGTTTTAAATGGCAGCGTCTTCCGTCGTACCTAAATCAAGAAATCGTTATATTTTCTCCAAGGATCTCCTTGCTTCCGGTATATCAGCTCAAGACACACTTTTGTCTTTGGGGAGACGGCATTAACCGCTTCAGCACCCACCCTCAGGGCACATGTATCATCTTTTAAAGCGGGTACGTTAGTCGATTGAATAAGAACAGTACTTTGAGGCGTGTGTGATACGTAGCGAGAAAATAAGAGACAAAACACCAGACAGCGGCAACGCTGCTAATCTCATATCAAATGTTGAATTGTACCGATAGAGTATGGATTATATATTCCATATCATTTATCTCCTGTCACATTCCCTTATCTGTATCACAATTATCTGCTTTGTAATATCGCGTAAATGTTGAACACCATTTTGTCATTTCAAGCGATCGTATGTGATGGCATGTAAGTGCCAATGCATTACATTCTGTATTATATAATACTCACCCCGTTCAATATTTTGAAACTAATTTGACTTCCAGTCAAATTAGTTACACTATATTCAACAGCTTACCTATATGATTGCTTTTATACAGCATTGGCACCACTTGACTGAGCGTTTAAATTCGGCCGACAGGCTAGGTTTTCCCGGCTTGGTTGAAAAGTAAATCATGACAGCCATCATAGGGTGTAGAAATGTATCAACATTTAGCTACTCTAACCTGAATATCTTTTGTTCCCGGCATGATAAAAGGTAAAACGGCAGGGAAGGATTATCGGTGGCAAATTCTATCACATGAATGGTTAGTATAAGATAAGGCGAGATTTCCTTTAACATATTATGGAAGGTAAATCATGAAAGGGCACAGTAATCCTTGTTATTCTGGTCAATAATGTTTGAAGACACTGCTATTAAATTAGGCTGGGCAACATTGTGATCTAAAGGGCTGGTGACAAGTATGCTATTATGTATGGCAAAGAATGTAGAAGAATATTTAATGTGCACGTAACATAATGTAATATTGATACATATAATGATCACACCACATATTTTATCATTACTGTTTGTGTTATTAGTATCCTACTGTTTCTGTTATTGGTATCCTACTCTTCCTCATCTGATCTATCCATACCCTTTCCTAACTTACTCTTCTCTTGCCGCCCTCCCCCACTCACCATCCTCGTCATCAGTCCGTGCACTGTAGCCGTATCAACGTCAGTAGTAGCACCATCAGTAATACAAGAATAAACACCATCAATAGCAGCGTTACAATAGGCAGCAATAATACCAAGAACAGTAGTAAACTAATTGATAACTAATAGCAGCAAATCAATTAACCGTTCTACTTGTAGCTATGCCCCGCCCACCCCTATATAAGCTCCGCCCACGCCTCGCTCGCGTTGGGATCGATCGATCTCTGAACTCTCTGCCTATCAATTGCCAGAAGACTATACAGGTAAGCTATTGAATATTTTGGAACTAATTTGTTTGGGCGCTGTTGCCGCCTATGGCAGCGGCAGCAGGAGTAACCGCAACAGCCACGACTACAACAAAAATATAATCAGTACCATTAGTACTAACAGTAGCCGCAGAAGCAGCAGTGGAAGCAGCAAGCTATGCTTGACGATTGAGATGGTATGTTAGTTAATCATCTTCAACAGAATACATATTGTATGGTAGCGAAAGCCTCTTAACAGTTTGCTAGAAATAACCGTTATTCTACCATAGTCGTTATCAGCACCCGTATCAGCATTAATCTTCAGAAGGTATGTTTATTTATTCGAGCGCCGCAACACAGATGGAAATGTGTTTCTGAAATAAAGTGCCTGGTTCTGCTTAACGCACTAGATGTATTACTGATGTGAATGTCATAAGGATAACAAACAGGCATTTTGCAGATTGGCTATATACATCCATTATCCAACCTTTTTTTTATCTCTATCTTCACACTTTGTTCCGTTGATCTTCCATGTTCGTTTAATAATACGCTGTTTTAATTGCATCTGTTTCTCAACCATATAAACCTCTTATATCTAGATATGTTTCTTGCAAAAATATACAAACACGGTTCCATTGATCATTAATATTAAAGGTCAATTAACACTTGCTTTTAAGGTTTCAATATTTACTCTGTCTCAATGCGAAGTTTTCTTAGGCAATACAGGACTTCAGTTTATCGCTCAATCTTATGCCGTCGTAAACAGCAACCTTACAGATAGACCGACGTCATAATAAATTACATCATGAATGACTCGATTTAATCCGTCATAAATGCTTTCAACTTCCGTCGGGTTGGACGAATTGCTGAGTTTACTACTTAATAAACATTTTGTTGAATATTTTGAAACTAATTTAACTGGCAGCAACAGCACCTAGTTAGATTAGTTGTAAGACATTCAACAACTTACTTGTATAGTTTTCTGGAAATTGAGATTCAAGGAGTACAAGGATCGATCTAGTCCAACAAGGGCAACGCCTGGTTGGAGCTGAGGTAGAGATGGGCGGGACATAGCAAAGACAATATCACGCTACTGGTCCCATGTGATTAGTGATACAGCAGAATGGTATAGACCTGAGTCAGCTATTCCTGCAATATAATACCAGGACGATGGGAGAGAGCATTCATTGATGGCCTTATTCTGTTGGATATAACACCTTTGAAAGCCACACGTGAGACTATAGACTGACTGTAGAGCTGCTCTCCAAGTGTGATCGCAGCGCATGAAAAGATGAAGAAGACTACAGACTGTGCAGGGCCCTGCATATGCTAGCCTGAGGTCATTTTGAAAGGCCAATCCATGAAATACACATACCCAGTCTGATTCATTACTTCAACGATGTCCATGCCACTATATGTGGTCTGGTTTCCTTTTATTCCAGTATCTCAGTGTTAGGTCAAGAGGCGCAGGATGCATTTGTTTTGGTTTAAACAACATTTATTTAGTTCAAGTCGGATCGCATAAGACATGTGTCTTATGCCCGCGTCTCCCACGTAATATACTTATTGTATATGGAATATAGTAACAAGTGGCCGATGCTGCTCCACTGAATGTAGTCATATCTACATTGTTGGCTCAATGGTTTATATTTTGTTTTATTTATATTTTCAGTTATATAAATACGTGTTCTAAGATACTTTGAGTACAAGCTGGATACGTAAGTGGACTATTGCTAAAACGTCCAGTATGGACAATATACTGTCAAATAATGTATGGTGTCTTGAAATTCTTTCTGTATTTACATTAGTGTCGTCATACTAGATGTGTCTCTACATTCAAGATTCGTCATAACGTGAGTGTAGGGGGAATATCATTCGTCACCAGTGCGTTATGGAAAGAAAGTCTGTGTTCATCAAAAAGTGGACAGTAGAAGACATAATGCTAAACGGTTTCATGAGAATATCCAAAAGAACAACTTGTCGATTCCGTCAGATGATTATCAAACAGATGCCTACTAAGACTGCTGCAACCGTTGTGAAGCCGGCTTATCTTAATATTAGCCGACTCAACATAATACCATGGTGGGGGTTGCTTGTAATTTACTTTTAAATTCTTGTAATGTAGTAGCCTTTGCGACAGGCGCAGGGATGGTGTTCCAGAAACGGATTGTTGCTGGAAAAAATGATCCATTTGACATCTCAATATGACATCTATAGGGAGTAATACGAGTGCTGGATATTGTATGGGATCCCGGCTTGGGATGCTAAGGGAAGGCGGTTAGTAAAAGTGTTCGCACCTGTCATTCCCGTAACAAGTTTGTACAGCATAACTAATCTGTCGGTTTCCCGTCTATGAACGTTTAATGTTTCTATTCCAGTTTCCATGTATATATCTTCCGTGTGTGCACTAAGTCTTAGACAGCTTATTGTTCTAAGTGCTTCGTTTTTAACATTTTCTAGTCTCATGGTAAGGTCCTGTAGCAGGTACTGGACCTTGGATATTAGGGTGTCCACGCGACTGAGCCACTGACTGACCTTTACTGTTTGTTAAAAGTAATTCCGAGGTGTGTATGGCAATTTGATGGACGTATTTCTGAATTCTTGAAATACGTCCATCAAATTACCATACACCCCTCTGAATTACTTTTGCACTTGTTTTGCATGGGTATCTTATTCTCCTCTTAATTATCCATCCAGGTAAATTTATGTTGAGATGTGTCTTTTATTTTGTGTGTGTTTCTGGCATTCGATCAGTCAATCTCAATGTTTACCTGTCCAGTTCTTGGAATCTTAAGCATCGTATATTTTGTTACATTTATGTCTCTCAGACATATATCCATTTACCGCATGTGTGACACGCATACGTTAATAAAACAACCCTGGATGTCTTCAACGTCGACAACTAAATAAATCTAGACTCTCTCGTTTCGCATTGGCTTCTCTAAGCATTGTGCCAGAATCATGAGATCTTCAATCTTCGCTCCAGTGGAGAAAGGGTTAGTGTAGGAAATTTCTGATGACATGGGATGCATTATCATGATACGAAATCGTAATTTAAGAATATGGCTTCTAAATCTTGGACATGTATGGAATATCAGGTAAGAGAAAATAGTCACAAGAGGTTTAAAGAGGATCATCGCCATTTGCCAACGTGCAATTGTGTTTGTTAAAGAGAGGCCTTAAGAGAGTGGGAGACAAATTGAGCGAGAAAGGGTGAGAGATGGCGAGGGTATGTGTAGATGCATATGAGAGCATCATTGTACGTACATGCGTGCATATGTGCATGTGTGTACAATGTGTGGGAAAGAGTAATATGGGTAGAAAGGGAAGGTGGAGAGGGAGAGGGGGGAGATAGAGAGAGAGAGAGAGACAAACCTGGAAAGTGAGTGAGAGAGAAAGAGGACGGGAGGGGGATTGGGGAAGAGGAAGGGAGAAAGAGCGAGGAATGCAGACTGAGATAAAAAGACAGACAGACAAACACACATACAGACATACAGACACGCACGCAGGTATGCATACATGCAGTCAGACAGACAAACAGACATGCAGACAGGCAGACAGACATGCAGGCAGGCAGGCTGGGAGGCAGACCGGCAGGCAGGCAGGCAGACAGGAAGGCATACAGGCAGGCAGGCATACAGTTAAACAGACAGACAGGCAGAAAGTGCGTTATTTCTTTTACGACGAACTATGTTTAAAATAACAAATTTATGACATTAAATAGTTGTTATTTGATATGGGAATGAAGCATAATACAGGTATCACCTATGGAGAGTAACGGGATTTAATCAGGTGCCTCTCTATTGGTGCTCGCCTGCAATTTCTAACTTTCGGAACAATTTACAACTTCCAAATTGCTGGTTATCGGTGTACGTGGTTTGACTTTCATCTTGCTCTTCCTGTTTATGTGTTCAAATGTATCTCTACCATAGCCTATGATTGTGTCAGAATAAACTAGATGGGCTTACTCGTGTTCTGCGTATGGCATATGCAATCGATATGGCCAGGCTACATAATGCTGCTTGTATCTATTTCCATGTCTTTTCTCTCAAAATCTGTAGATATTATACGTATCTGAGGATAAGATACCAGTTATGTCATGGTAGTAAAATGGTTATTGCTCGATCATCTGCCCATGTGCACTGCATTACGGTTCTGTTATAACGTGTATGTTGCAAGTCGAATTATACCATTAAATGCCAGGGACAGATCTGGATTTTGCAATGGACTAGCCAATAGATTAGCCAAATAGTATGTTTATTAGCCAACTAGTAAATATTTAAACACATCTTTACTTCGAGTTCATGAACATGTTTGCAGTCAGTCTTTGTCAGTTAATACAATCCATTTTACAGTCTCGATAGAATAGGGTCTTAATATATAAGAAACGTGTTGGCTATTTTGAAACTAATACAACTGAAAGATATTGCTTCTTTCGGCAGCAACAGCTTTCGCCATATTTACTTTCGAAATATTTAACAACCAAAACAGGAATTTTTACTTTGCAATTGTAACTCTGTGGAATTAGTCAGGATTCAGCCAATCATTGATAGAGCCAATGATTTAGCCAATTCTGCTTTTCATTAGCCGGATTTCAGCTTTACTAGCATTTGCCTAATCAGCTAGTGGGTATGCGTTTTCATTATGCAACATGGCGGATCATATTAGTGAGAAATGAATCACCAACTTATTTGTATTATTCTCTTGAGGTTGAGTCGATGGACTTCGACATAGAAAGGCGTAATGCAGGTGGTATTCAACCAACCATCACTATACATTGATCACATAAGCATACCATTTGCACAATCATTTATCTTCATGGATAACTTTCTGTTGTCGATCAATATTTCTGCTGCTAATGTTGCCTCTTAAGTCAGAATGAAAATAAACAATTCCCCCCCCCCCACCCCAACGTCCTTGCCAACACCTGTTAATGTCTTAGAAAGCCACAGGGAGTACATGATTCAATTTAACCAGTCACAGTTAGTAAAACACAGCATGTGTTCAATATTCGGCAGCTTGCCACTGAACTGACTATCGATTTAAAAAGAATAACTGCAATTTCGCAAGGAGGATCGTTTTTTGCTAGCGCTATCTGATAATACATTCTCCCCGCCCCCCCCCCCTCCCCTCTCCACTAGACGTTGATGTCGATGGAAACGTTCCCAGGTCGCGAAATACGACATACCCGACATTGATTCTCAACCTGAGAAAACTCGATATGTATTCATCATCATCGTCATCATCATTGCCATAGCAATCATCATCATCATCATCATCATCATCATCATCATCATCATCATCATCATCATCATCATCATCTTCAACACCCGACCTCACCCCCACTCCACCACTGCCGCCGCATCCGCCGCCAACACCACCACCACCACCACCACCACCACCACCACCACCACCACCACCACCACCACCACCACCACCACCACCACCACCACCACGTGACACCTTCTGAACAAACAGAACCGATATCACTGGGTTAATATGCATGGCTTGATCTCTTTGATCAACCGCCACTCATTCATGAGAGTATTACTGGAAGCCCACTCAGAAACCTTAGAACTCAATCAACGTCAATGGATTTAGACTATAGTCTTTAAACATCTGTGGTAGTCCAAATCTTTAATGTGAAAAATTTTCAAAAGTACAATTGAACACTAATCTAAGCCACATCCATAAGGCCATCAATTCTAATAAATAGACAGATTTTTGGTGGGCTGGCAGATTTGTTCTGTGGCCTGAAGCTGACAAACCTTGTCGAAACCGGTCGCCCACTTCACGACGGTGCATAAGATTATTGGTAATATACACAATTATCCTTTGATAGCTTATATTAAGTATTTAAATATTAACATGCTTAATCATAACCTCCTTTATTTAGCGTAGATTTCTGATACGCTTGTAGATTTTGTTAGGCTTGTAATTCGATAGACTTCCCTTGGTTCACGATTCCATTAGGTCCCCTCAACCTTTTGGTATTCTTGTAGATTTTAGTGGCAGAAACATTGAATTATCTAACTAGTAACATTATGGCTGGAGTTAGCAAGAGTAGAAGACGGGATGACAGGAGGTCTAACGACAGTCGCCCGCCATCTGCCCAGACTGCACTAACCAAGTGTTACCACATGATTATACAATGCTTTCACCACATTGGCATCTTGAATGCTCATGTACGTAGGGGCAATTTGCCTCCTGGATTGAGCTGGAAAGTGGCAGAGTTAGAGAGACAGAATTTCTTCTGTAAACCAGCGATGCCAAACGCCGCGGTCCGTAAGGACATCTTAGCAGCAAATTTGAAATGGGCCATATCCTTACTTCAGGTTAACATTAGTCACTATAATTTCCAGCTTGGTCGTCTTATGTCGCTCCTCATCGAAGCACAGTCCAAACCAAATTTAGAATTAGGTAGAGCGAAGACCACAGCAATAAATTGGGCCCGAAATAACTATGGCAGGCCCTACCAGTCACACCGACTACAAGGTCAGCCTTGACCATACCAGTCATCCCACAATCAAATCGGAAACGGAATAGGTCACCCACTGAGAGTCCCCCAGTAGTTAAGCGGGTGAATAACCAGTGCTCACCAGTGTTCCCCCTGCAGTCTCCTATGGTGGATCCGCTCCTGATTCCACTGCCAGAATGGTCACCGTCAGTGTCTGCTCATGTGGATCCTAGTCAGATCCCTCTTCCGGTCTCGCCACTGTCCCCAGTCGAGTTTCCTCCCCTTCCACAGAGAGCAGCTACTGACCGACCTGGTCAAAAGACTAGATCGTCGACGCCGAGGTCCAAGCCACCACAACCTAAGTTTACGCCCACAACTAAGCCCAAACCTACGCCTATGGATACACCCAAAGAGCATCGGTCTTTCTACAAGTTTCGGTTCGTGGTGGATAACAAGAATGAATGGCGCCTGCCGACTCTGAACAAGAAGATTCTGCTGATTGGGTCTTCAAATTTAGCTCGTATCAATCAGACACCTCATCCAGATATGCAGGTAGCAATCTATCAGGGTGCTAAGATAAACCACATTAGGAATATGGTTAGAAAATACAATGAGGTCTTCCAACCTCAGCGTATCATCCTTAACATCGGAATTAATGATAAGGACGAACTTCAGCATGACACCTCCCAAAGAATTGAGAATCTGTTTAGTACCATGCGTTCAAAATTTCCAAAGGCTAAAGTTCACTTTGCCAAACTAAATTATCCGAAGCACCTGACTACAACCCCAGAAACGAAACATACAATTCGTTAACAGCCGTGTAGAGGCCTTA
The DNA here is from genome assembly GCA_034401795.1 of Chaetoderma sp. LZ-2023a. Taxonomy (NCBI): domain Eukaryota; kingdom Metazoa; phylum Mollusca; class Caudofoveata; order Chaetodermatida; family Chaetodermatidae; genus Chaetoderma; species Chaetoderma sp. LZ-2023a. Next base: position 28,212,948 of record CM067363.1, on the reverse strand, counting down.
ATGGCCAAGGTCCCTATCCTGCCCAGCCTCCCCGTTTCTGAATTTCAGGTGGTTGAGGACAACATCCACTGGACTGGGTGCACTGCAAATAGGATGTATAATAGTTGGTTATCGCACCTTAATTTAAACTAACTATGGGTCAGGGTACTAACCACCCAGAAATTGGCCTGTGTGGTAATATCGTTAACCTAACTGGTTCTACATTGTAGCAGAAAGATCGTTGCTAAACCTCGGTCTAACATATGTACCAACACCACGGCCCAAAGTCGACATAGATGCCCTTTTAGATAATGGCTTATGCGAAATTGAAGAATTTTCTCACCGTGTAAAATTAGCAGACTTTTTTCGAAATTCCAAGAAAAACTACTTTCTACCTTTTGTTGAAAAAACTGGCTGGGCACCTGGCTCGAAGTTGGTTGACCCTGCGATCCCTGATAGTATAAAAGCTATCAAAGAGCGTGTTGAAAATTTAGAATTTCCTAAAAATCATCAAAATTTGTCATATCAAGAACGTTTAGCCTTAACAGGTTTGCGTAAAAACAATGACATCGTTATAAAGCCTGCTGACAAGGGATCTGCTACTGTAATAATGCTTAAGGATAATTATATTCGTGAAGCGCATCGGCAACTCAGTAATCCGAAACACTACCGCAAATTAGACGAACCACTCTGGCAAAATAATTGTGATAAATTTAATGGAATCCTTCAAGAAATGGCTGACAATAAGGCCATAACAAAAAAGCAGTTTAAATACCTTACTGCTAAACGAGATTCAAATCCACGTACGTTTTACCTTTTGCCAAAAATTCATAAACCCATTGAGCCATGGTCCGACCCTATGATACCACCGGGTCGACCTATTATCTCTGATTGCGGCTCTGAATCTTATCGAATTAGTGAAATTATTGATTACCACCTACAACCAATTGCGAATAGACATTTCAGCTTTTTGAACAACACTGAGGACTTCCTATCCGAGGTCTCCAAAATTTCTGTTCCTCCAAACTCACTCTTGATAGCCCTCGACATCGATGCTATGTACACAAACATTGACATCGAAAGGGGTTTTACTTCTGTTCGCAGAGCATTTGATAAATATCCGGATAACAATAGGCCCACTAGCGAAATATTAGCTCTCCTGGAGCTGAGTTCAAAGGGCAATGATTTTGAATTCGCTGGCGAAATCTACCAACAAATCTGTGGATGCGCTATGGGTAAACGTTTTAGTCCTAGTTTTGCCAACATCTATGTAGCTGAGTGGGAAGAAGATGCGTTTAACAAATGTCCTAAGCAGCCCCTATTCTACCGCCGGTACCTCGATGATATTTTTATGATCTCGAATCATTCGAGGGAAGAGTTTGATGAATTTTTCACTATTTTGAACAATCACGATCCTAACATCAAACTTAAAGCCAACCAGTCGTCCGTAGACCTTTTGGACGTGTCTCTCTACAAAGGTGTAAATTATACCATGAGTGGGCGTCTTGATTACAAAGTATTCTTTAAGCCCACCGATTTCTATCAACTACTGCATAAGAAATCTTTCCATCCACCTCATACTTTTAAGGTTATTGTCAAATCACAGATTATCCGATTTCACCGAAATTCTAGTGATAGAAAGAATTTTGAATCTGCGTGTTCCACCTTATTTAAATCCCTCACACCGAGGGGATATTCAACACGATTTTTGCGCAAAATAAAGTCCGAAACTTTACATGATTTGGAAACTATTACTGATAAGGCTGCCGATCAAAAGCCTACCACAATTCGTCACAATCGTCAGATTATAGGCGTAGGACAATCTCAGAAATGTGGAAAGAAGAGGTGTAAATTAGACCTCCATCTACCTAATCAGAAAACATTTGTCAGTTATCAGAACAAAAGCAAATTCCAACTTCAGTCTAATTTAGATTGCGATTCTAAAAATGTTATCTATTTAATATCTTGCAAATTATGCCCAAAACTGTATGTCGGTGAAACAAAATGCCCTTTAAGATGGCGAGCAACTAGACACCTTTGCGATATTAGACACGACGAGGACACCAACGTAGTTCACCTTTTCAATCTTCCTGGTCATTCTGTCGATAGACACTTTGAAATTATGCCTATTGAGCAACTGCCTCTTTCTGCTACGGCCGAAGAAACTGATAAACAAAGAAAACTTCGAGAATCATTTTGGATTAAGCAACTGAAAACAAAATGGCCGAGAGGCATAAACGTGGACCCTGGTCTTGCTGATCAACGTGAAATTATTCCATTCAGTTTAACATACAATCGAAAAAATGTTGAAATTTCTGAAATTTTGAAAGATGAATATCATAAATTGCAGGATAAAATGAAAGAACCTCTCAATTTGCGTCCAGTGATAGCCTTTAAGAAAAACTCCAATCTACGTGACATCTTGGTTAATTCGAAATTAACTCTTCAAAAACCTTCAAAATGAATGATATATATTATTCATATTTTATAGGCCATACCGCCTCTATCAAACAAACATAACAAATCTCAGACAATAAAATAAATAAAAAATATCTCCCAACCTTGGGAGATCCTGAGCCAGTGCGTTTAATCATATAACCACCACGAGCACAACCACGAGCACCATCACCACCACCACCATCACCACCACCCCACCACCACCACCACCACCACCACCACCACCACCGCCACCACCACCACCACTATCACCACTATCACCACCACTACCACCACCACCACCACTACCACCACCACCACTACCACCACCACCACCACCACCACCACCACCACCACTAGATCTAGATAATTCATATCACTGGGTGACCAAGGACGTGGATGTGGTATGCCCAGTCATTTATGATCAGTTGCTTAGTAACCATAGCAACGCTGGAACTCGAGAAGCATAGCAAGAAATTCGACTTTTTCTAGGCCTACTTATCATCAACGGGGACATGTAATCCTTAAGGTTCTTTAAGGTTGATAATACGATGATCACTTGTCTAAAGAAACCACCACCGTCTGGCCACAATGGAAGAATATCGTTTTAGCTATGCCACGCCAATCTCTAGATAAGCTCCACCCACGCTTTGGCCATGGTGGGATCGATCGATCGCTGCATTGCACGAATCCAGAATCCACATTCAAAAAAACTATATAGGTTGAATATTTTGAAACTAATTTGACAGGGTGCTGTTGTTGCCTATGGCAGCACCAGTGCCCAGTCAAATTAGTTTCAAAATATTCGAAAGAATGTTTATTAAATAGTAAAGACATACAATTCGTAAAACCTGGCAGAATATTAAGCGATTAAGACGGACTAAATCGTCATTCATTACGGAATTGATTATGACATCAGACTATACGTCACATAGTTGATTATGACGCCATACTATTGATGACAAACTGGATTCCTCCAGTAATAAGCGATCACCTCATTTTAATGCGAAATACAGTATCCATTTTGGACAGGTTGTAATCATTTTAAAGCGAAATGCAGTATCCATTTTCGAACGGTTGTACTGCATATACGTCGTACAGTTA